>CAWUFW010024251.1:0-63381 GCA_963921515.1 Calotriton arnoldi | reverse complement strand
ACAAAGTGACACATCTAGGTAGATGCGCTACTTTGTGAACTCCCTGCGCCACATTATACCTGCGCCAGGTATAATGTATGCAGGGTGGGCGTTCCAACGCAAGTAAGCCTCGTAGAAGTGACGCAGTAAAATCTATGAGATTTCACTGCGTCACTTCTAGGACGCAAATGCATCAATATCTTACGCCTGCCTCACAGCAGGCGTAAGACTGACGCAAGCACATTTGAAATGGGACTTCCCATGTGAAATGACCCATTGCTGGAGTTGCGTCACTCCAGCAATGCGTAATTTTTGCGCCTACAGATACGTCAGAAATACTGACGTATCTGTAACTCCTTGCGACATGATGCGTCATGCTGTTACTATGACGCATCCAGCATGTCGCAAGGAGGGCGCAATGAAAAGTGACGCATCGCTGTTTTCACGCATCGATGCGTCACTTTTCATAAATGAGGCCCCAACACTTTGTCCATGCGTTCACGTGCAGCTGCCCAATTCACTTCATGCACTCCACGCACAGGCGTCTCGGCATTTTGCAATGCCTGAGGTAACATACTCAAAGGGGAAAGAGCAGATGAAGAAACAGGTACCATTGCGAACAAAGACTGTGTTGCAGGAGTAAGAGAAGGCGTGACCACAGGTACGGAGTCAGGAGAAAGAATAGGGGAACTGACGGCTCCCGCCCCCTGTAACTTGCGAAAGTGAGGAAGAAGCAGGCGGGGCCGGGGCCGAAGCAGTAGAGCTAGAAACAGAAAGAGTAGGAATAGCAGAACCAGAGTCCGAAGACTGAGGTGTTGGGATTATGGGATATATCCGTTCGGGGGCATAAGGAGGTGGGGGTCGAGAATCCAATAACTCCTCAACGAAAACATCACCTTCCTCTCTAGCAACATAACATTTATCACTCTGCAATCAAAACTTCCTATCTGCACACTCTATGCCTTTCTCGATATTTTCTCTTTCATAGGCCATTGCTTTCTGCATTATCGTTTGCATCTGTCCCCTCCGGGTTTGCTTCTCTGCTCTCTTACGTCGTTGCTTCGCTTCCTTCTGCCATGTCCTCAGAGAATCAAACATCGACTGCCTGCTCTTTTTGGCAAACAATTTGTCCTGCAAGTAATTCAACTTTTGTTCATCAAATGTGCCAGTGAGCGGCCACTGTAAATCAGCATTGTCCCTCGTATATTTATTCCACAACTTGCTAAACATAATAGGGCCAATGCCATGCTTGACGTATACATAAAAATTTGGGGTACCCTCTGGAGGCGCAGGCTGCCTCTCTTCCAATCGAGCTTCGGTGGAACAACACCGACATCCAAAACACCCTAACTTGCTTAGACAAGGCATATTAATATAAGACACATGCACTGTCCCCAATGGACAAATATAACACCAACCAACAAAACGGTCCAAAACCAAATCGAAGCAGTCCGAAAACCACACCCTACAGTCCACAGACTGTACCAAGACAAGACAGTCCAAAGAATGTACCAAAACAAGAAGGCAGGCTCTAGCCCCAGACCTTTTCAAGAATAGGCCGAATTTCCAGTTGGCCTGGCAGATTGTTCACAAACAGTCCCAGACCTTTTCAAGAGTGGGCCAAATTTCCAGTTGGCCTGGTAGACTGTTCACAAACACTCTGTGCCTTTTAAGGGTCCACAAACCCACCAAGATCAAGACAAGACAGTCCGGAGACTGTACCAGACACAGCCCATAGGCTCGTGCCGTTCAACCATGGCGCCACATTTTCCAAGAATTCAAATCACTCACCTGGTGCACTCAGGTCGAGCAATATTATTCTCCACTGCCGACTCTTCGGACCAAACGGTCAAATCCAAGGTTCCGCCTTCTCAGGACCCCAGCCGGTGACCACTAGGCGAGGAGTCGCCCGATCAGACGGGCGGGGCAGCCAAGAGAACCGGGCTCTTATCGTGTGGGTATCCCCGATCCGCCCGACCGACCGGACGCAACCCCCACCCCTACAACCCGATTACGGGTGAGTTGGGTCACCTTGCGGGGTCCCTGTTTGGGCGCCAACTGAAGGAAGTGGCCCGAAAAGGGCCACCCGGGTTATCTACAACCTCCTAATAGCCTTGCACCAAATCAGACAGTAGAGAATACAAACAGTTGTTTATTAGCAATACTCTGCAGAGGAGTCCAATCTGACCTGCACCCTAAGATGTCTGCCGAGGGACTAGCCCCCCAACAGTCTGCAACGCATAATCATTCCTCCCAAGGACCTCCCAACCACGCCCACAATGGAAAGTTACCGGCTTAGGCCGAACATGAACAAAGGAGGCACAGAAGGATGGGCTAAAATTAATGAACAACCTCTCACATGACCTTAATTACTTTAGTATTTGCTAGTATATAGCATAGAAACGGGTCATTAACTCATGATTTCTCCACACAAGAGTCTAAGTTTCATAAAAAAGCGTTATTTTAATTTATTTCATTATTTGCTTATATAAAAAAACAATCACATAACAATCTTAATTTACATTATCACATTTTTTTAAACATTGTTATTTCTTTGAATCAAGAAGGGGGGACAGCGGGGCCGGTTTAAAGAGGTCCAACATACATGCCCCAACAATACTATATGCACGAAGGATATGGAGTTCCTCTGAGTCCAAGTAAAAGAACAGGGAGATACTAGAGGTGGGGATGGTGGTGGTGGCCCCACACGGAAGGTAAAGGGAAGATCCCTTTTCGGAACTAGGGCTCTCACACACCTAGCAAGCTAGGTGTCATGCTTCATCATATGAGCCTGCCCCTCGTCAGGTCGGCGCTGCAATACCTGATGGGCACCCAGTATGGGGCTCTTTGGCGGGGATCTTTTGTTCCTGCCGTTGGGTGCAGTGGGGGTGAGGGGCCTAGTAAGTGTAGATGCCACCACCACCATCCCCACCTCAAGTTCTTTTACTTGGACTCAGAGGAACTCCATATCCTTCGTGCATTGTTATTTCTTTGCCATATGTCAACAAGTTTCAATAGTACATTTTCTTGTAATGATCACAGTCTGTGCAAAAAAAACTCATAATCTGTACACAAATTCTTTCGATCTTTCCTCTCAGGAAACTAATACCAATTTTGCTAACAAAAAATGCTAACCCCACATTTACACCTCATTCACATAGTCAACACTCATATCACTGACACATACTACACACATTCATACTCCCCAGTGCAGCATCGCATACACAGATGAAAAAAATGCTCGGGGTGGAAACATCAACCCTCAGATGCTATGCTGATGGCTGGGGCATCATACTCTCAGGTCGACGTACGTTTCAATGGACATGACACATTGTCTCCATCTTCGTCAGGACCTATTCGATCTTTTATTTTTTCTTAAAGGTGAACCGTGGGGAATCTAAAACCAATTTTCAACGGAGGAGAAACAAGATTGCATCATGAGTTTGACCCAGGACCTTCCCTATTTTGCCCCTAAAAAAATCCCTTGTGAAAAATGAGAATACTTCTCACCCATTAGCGTCAGAGAAACCTTCACCAGTGATATTCTTTCGAAGGAAAAATGTGAGGAGAAATAGAGATATTAGATTCTCATCATATCTGCTACTTACCAAGCAGAGAGATTTCAAGAAACCAATAGTGCACGGTTTAAAAGCAGACAATTTTCAGAAAGAGGAAAAGAAAAAGTAGAAGAATCAATGGTGATAGTGCCCTTTTCCTTTCGTGCATGATGCTTTTTATGCAAATACCTGTTCCTTCTTGCTGTGATATAGATACACTCCAGCCGGAGTGATAACAGCCCCTGAGCCCGGAAAAATCACTCAGGGTATCTGCTGTCAAGAACTATTTTCATCAGAGATTAAAAGAAGAAGAAGAGTAATTACTGGACTGTATAATCATTTATAGTATCCATAAATAAAGCCAATCTATGATTTTGTTTACCTAGTTCGAATCTCCGAGCACATCCTTATTTTTAATTGTGAGAAACTCCGATTTCATACATAAGCGGAATAAGCTCCGGTCATTCTGATGCGGGGGCTAACGCTGTCCGCTGTCTTATTGTTTTCCTTTCTGAGAAAGTAAAAACACAGATATAGAGAGATGTTCTTCTCTGTATACATCGTATAAATCTTCTAGGCAGAAACTATATAAACTGATGTTTACCAACTTTTCCTTTCGTATAGGTGACTTTGTCGATTTTTTGTTAGGGTATCCTGGGCCCCAGGACTCACTGGCAATGTCTGTTCATATCGTCAGATGCGCTAAAAATGGAAACACAAGCATAAGGGGCTGCTTCATTTTAGTTGATGTACCTCAAATAGTTATCTTCACATAGTCAAAAGTATACTTAATCTATATACCCTTCTACTAGGCCTTCGTGTTTATCCCAACAGCAAACCGAAAAAAACTTAGAACTTGCTATCCTTTACTGGCTCATACCGAGCGCATCTAACATATTAAATACCCTGGGTTTTTACACTACAGCAGCGAGATCCCGGTGTCTCCAGATAGTGGACATTAGGCTACTAGATCAGCCACCTTTTGAAGGACATAAGGCACAGAGATGGATAATAAATGCTTATGTTAGCTTAGAAGATTTTATGAGGAAGGACTCCTGGAAAACCAGGGCTAATATTAATCCCCAGATTAAGTGGCTCCATAATTTGGCCTTATAATTGAATATGTCAGCTTTTAAAGAAGCTTGATTCTAAAGTAATAAGGGAGAGTTCTAACTTGTTTGAATATCTTATTGAGATCACTACAGTTGGTACAACTGAGAATTTGACTTCCTCACAGGAAACTTAGAATAAAATAAATTACTTCAAATTTTCCATTTTAAAAGCAGCAAATTTTCACAGAATGCATTTTTTTAATGAAATGGCTGTTATATAGAACACCAGCATCCACACACACAATTATGCTGCAAATTTCATTCAGCTGCTTCAGATATTTGTCTCAGTCATGGGTCAACTGTACTCACTATGTCTGAAATTAGAGGGTGTTGAGTTGCAATATATTGATATTGCCAGGCAACATTGGGTTATGCCCTTTCTAAATGTCGCCCGTTAATACTACAGGGACTTTCTCCTAGTGAAGGTCTGGACCCAAAACAATGTGAATATATATATATATATTCAATGAAAAAACCAAAGGTTAAAGGATGTTATAGTTCGGCGCAAGCTTCACTCGTACAAAACCAGTGAAATTCAGCCATTATAGTTAGTGAGCTAACTATAACTCATCCCCCCGCAATGCACTGCTTATGACCTCACATATTAGATCACTCATGACATGGTCAGTGGCATCACTGATGACATTATTGATGACATCTCAAATGACCTCACTGATTACATCACTGATAACATCATTCAGTGACTGTGAGTGTTTTTAAAAAGTTTATGCGCTAAATATATATACCACGGTATATTGGTGAATCAGTGGGTGCATGAGTGCCTGTTTGGATGATTCAGTGGGTGCATGACTGACTGTATAAGTGAGTGATCAGGTGTCTCAGTGAATGTATTGGTTTGTGACTGGTTGTGTGAATGTCTGTATCTGTCTGTCAGGTGGTGCCTAAGTGGCTATATTGGTGTGTGAGTGGGTATGTGAGTTTCTGTATGGGTGAGTGATTGGTTGTTTGAGTCCCTCTATGGGTATCTATGTGGGTGGGTGAGGGGAGTGTGACTGCCTGTATGTATGAGTGAGTGGGTGAGTAATTGGCTGTATGGGTTAGTGAGTGAGTGTGTGAGGGGCTGCATTGGTGAGTGAGTGTGTGTATTGCTATGTCGGAGAGTGAGTGCATGTGTCATTGGTATATGGGTGAGCAACTGGGTATGTAAAAGGCAGTAGAGGTGAGTGATGGTGTATGTGAGTGACCGTATGAGTAAGATAGTGTCTAAATGGGTGAGTGTGTGCTTGTGTGAGGGACTGTATAAGTGAGTGAGTATGTGTTAGTATCTGTATGAGTAAGTAAGTGTGGGCCAGATTCACAAAAGTAATCTGAGACAAAATCCTAAACTCACTACTTTTGGTATTCACAGAAGGCATTTAGTAGTAGTAAAGATAGGATTCCTAACTTTACTACTACTAAACTGAGACAAAATCCTAACTTGACGTCTTTCGGTATTCACAAAAGAGATTTAGTAGTAATAAAGTTAGGAATCCTAACTTTACTACTACTAAATGACTTCTGTGAATACCAAAAGTAGTAAGTTTAGGATTTTGTCTCAGATTAGTAGTAGTAAAGTTAGGAATCCTAACTTTACTACTACTAAATGCCTTCTGTGAATACCAAAAGTAGTAAGTTTAGGATTTTGTCTCAGATTAGTTCTGTGAATCGGGCCCACTGTGTGTAACTATATGGGTGAGTAAGTGGCTGTGTGATTGCCTGTATGGGTGAGTGAGTAGGTGTGTGAGTAGCTCTATGGATGACTGACTCAGTGTGTGAGTGGCTGTATGGGTATATGAGTGGATATGTCCATGGCTGTATTAGTGAGTAAGTCGGTGTATAAGTGGCTGTATATTTGTGAGTGAGTGGATGTGTGTGTTGAGCTATGAATCAGTGAGTGGCTGTGTAAGTACTGGTATGGGTGTGGGAATGGGTTTGAGAATGGTAGTGTGAAAGTTGGAGTGGGTATATGAAAGGTTATATGGGGTGTGAGTGGGTGCGTCAGAGATTCAGTGGATTTATGTCATCAGTGATGTCATTTGAGATGTCATCACTGATGTCCTCAGTGATGTCACTGACCATGTCATGAGCGATATAATATGTGAGGTGATAAGCAGTGCATTGTGGGGGCGCGGGTTATAGTTAACTCACTAAATATAATGGCTGAATTTTACTGGTTTTGAAAGAGTGAAACCTAAGCCTAACTATAGCGTCCCCATAACCTTTGTTTTTTTCAGTGAATTTCTAAGGGTTTTTAAGTGCTTATTCCTAACTATAACGTCCCTGTAATCTTTGGTTTTGTCAGTGAATTTCTTTGTTTTGTTTAAGTAGTAGTCGCGTTTGCAGAGTGGTGGAGAAAGGGGGAGGGGCTTGCAACCAGCTCTCAGGAATCCCACTGTGTAGGACTTACAAGAGGTACCAGGAGGGTTTCTGGCTCAAAAGGTCCCTCAGGAGTAAAATAGACTTCATCCCCCAACCAGTAGTGTGCCAGGAGCTGCGTTTGCAGAGTGGTGGAGACAGGGGGCGTGGCCTCCGAAGACCTCTTAGCAATCCTGCTGTGTGAGACTTACTGGAGGTAACAGGAGGGGTAGTTGGCCCTCAAGGACATCCTAGGGGGCCAACTACCCCTCCTGTTACCGCCAGTAAGTCCCACACAGTGGGACTGCTGAGAGGTATTCAGTGGTCATGCCCCCTTTCTGCACCACTCTGCAAACGCACCTCCTGGTGCACAACTAGCTAGGGGATGAAGTCCCCTTGGCTCTTGAGGGTCCTTGGGGGCCAACTACCCCTCCTATTACTTCCAGTAAGTCCCACACAATAGGATTGCCGAGAGGTTATTGGTGGCCATGCCCCCTTTCTCCACCACTCTGCAAACGTGCCTCCTGGTGTACTACTAGTTGAGGGATGAAGTCCCCTTGGCTTTTGAAGGTCCTTGGGGGCCAACTACCCCATCCTGTTACCTCCAGTAAGTCCCCACACAGCTCGACTGCTAAGAGGTTGTCGGAGTCCAGCCTTCTTTCTCCGCCACTCTGCAAACGCACCTCCTGGTGCAATAATGGTTGGGGGAAGAAGTCCACTTTAGTCCTTAGGCCCTCAGGAGTAAAGTGGAATTTATTCCCCATCCAGCAGTGCACCAGGAGGTGCGTTTTCAGAGTGGTAGAGAAAGGGGGCATGGCCTCCAAGTCCTCTCAGCAATCCTGCTGTCTGGGACTTACTGGAGGTAATAGATGGGGCTCCTGGACCCAAAGGACCCTCGGCATCCAAGGGGACTTAATCCCCCAACCAGCAGTGCGCCAGGAGGCGCAGAGTGGTGGTGAAGGGGGCATGGCCTCTTGTGACTTGCCAGAGGTTTTTTGTTCTTTAAAAAATAAATTTTTTAAGGGAGTTGGGCTCTGTGGTCCCTCTTCCCCACACCATTTTCCTCCCTGGGGTCCCCTTCCCCCAGGGCACGGCCTTTTCTTTTCTTTTTTAAATTATTCATAAGGAGGGGGCTGATTTTGGCCCCTGGGACCCCATCCCCCAGGGCCCGGCCTTTATATACATATTTGTTTTTAGATAATGGGAGGGGGGCCACATCCAAACCAATTTTATATATATATATATTATCTACTGGCGGTCGCCAGTAGATAGTTATAGTTACAACCTATTATCCATAGGAAATCCGCGACATTCTATTTGAAATAACTCTCTTGCCGGTTGACGTATATTCGCAAAATTTTCAAACTTTGTGGCCCGCTCCGGTCCGCTCCTACCCTGAAAGTCTCGGGTGGATTCGTCAAGCGGGGGCCGAGAAAAAAGGGGGGTCCCAAAACGCGTTTTCCCCATGCAATTTTCCATAGGAAACTTTAGACACGGCTACAGCCCGAACTGCTGAACGGAATTACACCAAATTTGGCAAAGAGGTAGTTCTTGGTTCAGAAAGAACCCTTTTTGTTAAATGGTGTAAATCCGTTCAGTAGTTGCTGAGAAAATCAAAAGTAAAAAGATAGTGATATCTATGGGCACGGAGGATTCGCGCACCCTGAGCGCACCCTGCGCGCACCGTCCCGATCACGAGCTGCATGTTAATTGGCTGTCAGCTGGCTGTCAACATTCCGATTCAGGAAATGTTGGCAGCCATTTTGTCCCTCGGTAGAACCGAGGGACAGAAACAAGTGCGCAAAGCGCACAAAGGGGGCAGGGTAGAAACACCCTGACCCCCTAGGTTTGCTCAAAGGGTCCCACAAGGAACCCGTGGGCAAAAAAAAAAAAAATATATATTTTTTAAATCGGCAGGATGCGCTCAGGGTGCGCGAATCCTGCCGGAAAAAAAAAAATCGAAGCGCGGTCTCCCGCGCTTCGATTGCATTTTGCCCCCGGGTGGCCCAAGTCCCGGGGGCATGGTGGGGGGGGTTAATTTTATGTGTGGGGGCCTCAAGGGCCCCCGCCCCGGACCGCCACCCCCGGGCTTTTTAATGGTGCGGGAGGGCTCTGAGCCCTCCCGCAGCCCCAGGGACCACCACCTCCCCGGGGCTTTTTTTTTTAAAATTGAAAAACCTGTGTGGGGGCTCCAGCCCCCACACGCCCCGGGGACCGCCACCTCCCGGGGCACTAAACATTTAAATATGGGGGTCCGTTACGGACCCCAGAGCCCCGGGGACCACCACCTCCCGGGGCTGTGACCTGAATGGGAGGGGGCCGCGCGGCCCCCTCCTGGAGTCCTTGATGGCCCTGGGGACCACCACCCCCCAGGGCCGGCTCCTGCAGTGTCCCGGGTGCCTACCCCGGGACACTGTAGTTTGCTATGGCAGGACGGGAGCCTCGCGGCTCCCGTCCTGTCATTGCAAACTGCTTTGGATATTGGAAGAGAGAGCAGGGAAACCTGCTCTCTCTTCCAATATCCAAAGCCGACTGCTTTTCCACATGGGGAGCTGCATCTTAGCAGCTCCCCATGTGGAAAGCAATGCCGGCTCCCAAGGGACGCGGGGAGCCGGCGGGACTGTGGGGGCATTGGGGACCCCCCACAGTCCCCAACGGAGAGGGCCAGCCCCGGGGGATGGGGTCCCCGGGGCAAGTAGTGGCTCGGGAGGGGGGCCACGCGGCCCCCTCCCCAAAAAAATAAAAATAATTAAATTTAAAAAAAAACGGAAAGGCCGGCCCCGGGGGATGGGGTCCCCGGGGCCTTAAATGGCCTGAGGAGGGGGGCCACGCAGCCCCCCTCCAAAGAACAAAAAAAAAATCGAGGCCATGCCCCGGGGGATGGGGTCCCCGGGGCCAATACAGGCCCAGGGAAGGGGGGCCACGCGGCCCCCTTCCCGTTTTTTTTATTTTATTTTAATTACAAAAAAAGGGGTAAGGCCCTGGGGGATGGGGTCCCCAGGGCCCAAAAACATGAAAAAGGAAGGGGGGCCACACAGCCCCCCTTCAGGGGACAAAAAAAAAAAAAAAAAAAAAACGATCGGGCCCGCAGGCCCCGCCCCCTTCCTTCACCACTCTGCAAACGCGCCCCCTGGCGCGTTTGCAGAGGGGGAACGAATTCCCCTTGAATACTGGGGGTCCCTGGGGGCCAACTAGCCCACCAGGAACCTCCAGTATGCGCCAGGGGGCTGCCTTGCAGAGAGGTGTACAGAGGCCACGCCCCTTTTTACACCTCTCTGCAACGCAGCTCTGTGGCGCTTTTTGGAGGTATATGGTGGGCTAGTTGGACTCCGGGGACCCTCAGGATTCAAGGGGACTTAATCCCCCAACTTAAAACGCGCCACGGGGCGCGTTTGCACAGTGGTGAAGGGAGGGGGCGGGGCTTCAGGTGACATGTGTGCAAACAGGCCCCGTGGCGCATTTTAAGATGGGGAATTAAATCCCCTTCAATCCTGAGGGTCCCTGGGGGCCAACTAGCCCAACAGGTACATCCAGAAAGCGCCACAGAGCTGCGTTGCAGAGAGGTGTAAAAAGGGGTGTGGCCCCTCTACAGTCTCTGCAACGCAGCCCCCTGGCGCATACTGGAGGTTCCTGGTGGGCTAGTTGGCCCCTAGGGACCCTCAGGATTCAAGGGGACTTAATCCCCCAACTTAAAACGCGCCACGGGGCGCGTTTGCACAGATGTCACCTCAGGCCCCGCCCCCTCCCTTCACCATTGTGCAAATATTCTTCTAAAATCATCCGAAATACGAATTCCTATTTACTCACCTGTTATCAGGAGAGACCTCGGTGCTGCATCTTTCAGCCCAGTACTGGTCCTGAAAAGTAATTTTAACCGTACTTACCAGTAACTTGAATTTCCTTCCATAGGATATCATTGCCTGCTTTTTGCTGAAAAAGTTTCTAAGTGTTGATTTTTGAAACATACAAATATTCCTCTAAAATCAGCCGAAATACGAATTCCGATTTACTCACCTGTTATCAGGAGAGACCTCAGTGCTGTATCTTTCAGCCCAGTACTGGTCCTAAAAAGTAATTTTAACCGTACTTACCAGTAACTTGAATTTCCTTCCATAGGCTAACATTGACTGGTTTCACTTGGAAATTCTTCTAAGTGTGGAGTTTTGGAACTTTAAAATATTCATCTAAAATCAGCCGAAATACGAATTCCGATTTACTCACCTGTTATAAGGAGAGACCTCAGTGCTGCATCTTTCAGCCCAGTACTGGTCCTGAAAAGTAATTTTAACCGTACTTACCAGTAACTTGAATTTCCTTCCATAGGATATCATTGCCTGCTTTTTGCTGAAAAAGTTTCTAAGTGTTGATTTTTGAAACATACAAATATTCCTCTAAAATCAGCCGAAATACGAATTCCGATTTACTCACCTGTTATAAGGAGAGACCTCAGTGCTGTATCTTTCAGCCCAGTACTGGTCCTGAAAAGTAATTTTAACCGTACTTACCAGTAACTTGAATTTCCTTCCATAGGATATCATTGCCTGCTTTTTGCTGAAAAAGTTTCTAAGTGTTGATTTTTGAAACATACAAATATTCCTCTAAAATCAGCCGAAATACGAATTCCGATTTACTCACCTGTTATCAGGAGAGACCTCAGTGCTGTATCTTTCAGCCCAGTACTGGTCCTGAAAAGTAATTTTAACCGTACTTACCAGTAACTTGAATTTCCTTCCATAGGCTAACATTGACTGGTTTCACTTGGAAATTCTTCTAAGTGTGGAGTTTTGGAACTTTAAAATATTCCTCTAAAATCAGCCGAAATACGAATTCCGATTTACTCACCTGTTATCAGGAGAGACCTCAGTGCTGCATCTTTCAGCCCAGTACTAATCCTGAAAAGTAATTTTAACCGTACTTACCAGTAACTTGAATTTCCTTCCATAGGATATCATTGCCTGCTTTTTGCTGAAAAAGTTTCTAAGTGTTGATTTTTGAAACATACAAATATTCCTCTAAAATCAGCCGAAATACGAATTCCGATTTACTCACCTGTTATCAGGAGAGACCTCAGTGCTGTATCTTTCAGCCCAGTACTGGTCCTAAAAAGTAATTTTAACCGTACTTACCAGTAACTTGAATTTCCTTCCATCAGGCTAACATTGACTGGTTTCACTTGGAAATTCTTCTAAGTGTGGAGTTTTGGAACTTTAAAATATTCATCTAAAATCAGCCGAAATACGAATTCCGATTTACTCACCTGTTATAAGGAGAGACCTCAGTGCTGTATCTTTCAGCCCAGTACTGGTCCTGAAAAGTAATTTTAACCGTACTTACCAGTAACTTGAATTTCCTTCCATAGGCTAACATTGACTGGTTTCACTTGGAAATTCTTCTAAGTGTGGAGTTTTGGAACTTTAAAATATTCCTCTAAAATCAGCCGAAATACGAATTCCGATTTACTCACCTGTTATCAGGAGAGACCTCAGTGCTGCATCTTTCAGCCCAGTACTAATCCTGAAAAGTAATTTTAACCGTACTTACCAGTAACTTGAATTTCCTTGCATAGGATATCATTGCCTGCTTTTTGCTGAAAAAGTTTCTAAGTGTTGATTTTTGAAACATACAAATATTCCTCTAAAATCAGCCGAAATCCGAATTCCGACTTACTCACCTGTTATCAGGAGAAAACCCAGTGCTGCACCTTTTAGCCCAGCACTGACCCTGAAAAGTAATTCTAACCGTACTTACCAGTAACTTGAATTTTCTTCCATAGGCTAACATTGACTGGTTTCACTTGGAAATTCTTCTAAGTGTGGAGTTTTGGAACTTTAAAATATTCCTCTAAAATCAGCCGAAATACGAATTCCGATTTACTCACCTGTTATCAGGAGAGAACCCAGTGCTGCATCTTTTAGCCCAGCACTGACCCTGAAAAGTAATTTTAACCGTACTTACCAGTAACTTATATTTTCTTCCATAGGAATCCATTGTCTGGTTTTCAGCAAAAAGTTTCAAAGTGTTGATTTTTACAAACTACAAATATTCCTTAAAAATCACCTGTATGACTTAAACGCATTCTTTCAACTGTTTACAGGAGATGCACCAGTGCTGGATCCAGGATCCAACACTGAGTAAGAAAAAGTAACGATAACAGTTTTTACCTGCTAAGTGAATTTCCTTCCATAGGATAACATTGGTGACTATATGAGAAAAAGTTTCTAAGTGTCAACTTTTAAAATACAATAATATTCCTTAAAAATCAGTACTGTAACCAAAACGCTTTTACTCAACTGTTTACAGGAGATGTCCCAGGACTGAATCTAGGATCCAGTCCTGTGGTTAGAAAAGTAATCCATAAAGTAACTAATTGCATTTAACTAGAAATTCACATTGAGCTGAATGTTGCATTGTGTTTGAAAATGTGTTGCCCATTGCAACAACTGTAACTACTCTACTTAAAAGTCTATTGCCTATGTGCAAAGTATTTAAACTAAAGTAATTCATTCTGAGAAAGTATTTTTTGTAATGTAATGTATAATGTAATTACAATGTAATTTAAAAAATAAAATATGTAAAAAAAAATTGTTTCTAAAAATGTAGTAAATCAGTATGAAAAAAATTAATATAACAATTAATACATTTAAAAATTGTCATTTACAAAACCTTTGAAATTCACTGAAAAAACCATAGGTTTCAGGCACGTTATAGTTAGAAATTAGCATTTAAAAAACCTTTGAAATTCACTGAAAAAACCATAGGTTTCAGACACGTTATAGTTACAAATTAGCATTTAAAAAACCTTTGAAATTCACTGAAAAAACCATAGGTTTTAGGGACAGTTATAGTTACTTGGACATTGCACTCGTACAAAACCCGTGAAATTCCCCCGTTATAGTTAGTTCAGCTAACTATAACTCGCGCCCGCAATGCACTGCTGATGACGTCACATATTACATCACTCATGACATGGTCAGTGACATCACTGATGACATCACTGATGACATCTCAAATGACATCACTGATGACATCATCCACATGATAATCTGATGCACCTCCTCACACCCTAATATAACCTTTGATACACCCACTCTAAATTACAGACTGCCATTCGCAAAACCATAGACACTCCAACACCAATAACTACATACCCACTCACTGATTCTTAGGTCTACACACACACATCCACTCACTCACCCGTACAGTCACTCATACTTATGGTCACTCAGTACAGGACTATCATATGCACTCTTACTCCTATATAGACACTCAAACACCGCCACTCATCCATAGAGGTACTCACACACCTAGTCAGTCATGCAAATAATTAAACACACTGCCATTTACTCACCTATACAGTTATACACACACCAGCTCACTTAATCATACAAATACTAGCACATTGTTACGCTCTTATACAATCACTGATACAAGCACACACTCATCCATACAGCCACTCTCACAATAACACACTCTCACTTATAGCCATTTAAATACTCTAACACACATATATACTGCCTTTCACATATGTAGTTACACACACATGTACCACTGGGACATACATTCACTCACTAACACACTGTTACACACACTTACCCACCCATACAGTCTATCACAGATGCACTCTTGAAACCATCCACCCAGTGAATCACCCACTCACACATCTATGCACAGTCGCACACACCCCATCCACACAAACACTCAGGCACCCATACAGATACTCAGACAACAAATCAATAACTCTTATAGACACTCATGTTGCTGTTCACAAACCCATGCAGCCACTTACACAGCAACAGACAGATACAGACATTCACCCAGTTTAGTCACTAACCCATGCATTCAGTAAGATACGTTTAATCACTCACTTATAGAATTAGTCACGCACCTACTAAATCATCCATACACACACTTATACACCCACTCATTCTTTAATACGCCTTTCCCTATATATATTAAAAATATTTAAACTTTACAGAAACACACAGTCACTGGATGATGTCATCAGTGATGTCATTTGAGATGTCATCAGTGATGTCATCAGTGATGTCACTGACCATGTCATGAGTGATGTAATATGTGACGTCATCAGCAGTGCATTGCGAGGCGCGAGTTATAGTTAGCTGAACTAACTATAACGGGGGAATTTCACGGGTTTTGTACGAGTGCAATGTCCAAGTAACTATAACTGTCCCTAAAACCTATGGTTTTTTCAGTGAATATATATATACTCTTGTAGCAAGATCATTAATTGAACAATTAAAAGTTAAGATGCTGAAAGTAAAAGGTTTAAGGTCTGGGTCAACTAAGAAGTATGTTGAACTCTGGGATGATTTTGTATAATGTATAAAGCTTGGAATTGATTGGAAATGCAGCAGGCATAGTTTAGATCAATGGTATGTTAAGGTTCTGCATATATATATATATTTTTTTTTTTCTTCAAAACAAAGGTCGGAGCACTCTTCGGGTTACAGACTGTAATTTAATATGACCAGGCAGACGCGTTTCAGCAACAGCCTTTCTCGATGCCAGTTCACAAACAGAGTGTCACTCCCCACACCTTCAAATCCTTTCTGCCACAATCCCATTGGGTAATGGAACGTGGCAAGTGAGTATTTTGTTCTACAAGAGATACAGAATTACTATAATTGTGATACAAGTACAGGCACAATTACTTAATAATCAATGCTAATAAGGAACATTGTGACTGTAAGAGTATATTTGAATACACCAATGATGAAACATGCAGTCCGCTCTCACTTGCAGTTTGTGAATACTGAAATGTAGTAAACTTACTCAAAGTGTAAACTTACTCAAAAATGTAAGTTACTTTTGTGAATCAGGCCCAGCGTGTTTAGATAAGGTACATTTCTCTATGCGAACTTACATGCTTTGAATGCTTAGCTGTGGGCAGATGTGACCTCAAATCTATTTTATCAATGTGTGAGCACACAAGTTAATGTTTAATAGAATAATCCATCACTAGTAATCAGTCAAAAATGCACATGAATACTATGACTAATATGCTGTTAAATAAGTGCACTTATGTGTTAATCATTTTAATTTAAAATATGATCCCACACATTACACAAGACGTGATTTGACAAGGTGTACATAGTTTAAAAATAATTATTGGGCAACATCAATTTGCACAGACATTAGGTGCCTAAATGGGGTCACTTTGGGACAATAGTGTGTTCCTTCGTATAAACAATGTTTTTTGCCTTTACACTATCACTTCATAAACATATTCGTGAATAATTGGATGTAATGAAGAAATTGCAATAGCTATTATTTAATCACTTTTGATAGGTTAGTTTCTGCGGTTTTGCAGTGAATAAGTAAATCCTATTGATACAGCTGAAAAGCACTGTAATGTTATGTATTCACAACTAAATTTGAAAATTCGTTTGCCAGATGCTTTTAATGGGTATTTCAGAACTTATCTTAAATTATTGCTGGTATAGACAATGTAACACTTGTGGCTAATTTGAATTTTTTAAATGAATGAACACCACATGTTATGACTTCACATTTATAATTAGTCTGTATAATTAGTGCAGTTGAAAGTACAATTAACACAAGTTTTGCAGACAGTAGTGGTTCTTCATAGAATGTTTATAATCAGACTTATATACACTTTGAACTGTGGCTCCTTTATAAATATTGGATAAGTAACTGGGATTTATGAATTTTTTAAAGTACATTTGCTCACTATGACTGACAGACTACACTCTGTGTACATATATAGGTTTATTCTGTCTTCCTTCCTTCTAGTAATTTGAAATGCCTGAATGCCAACAATGTCTAGTGACAAATTACACTAGGCGTAGCGGTAAACCTATTAAAATGTAATCTCATCTGCATGCTGCTAGGTTTTCACTTTGTCCTTGGCTTTCATGATGCACTCTAATGGTGTCCTTTATTAAAAAACTCAAGATCAGTGCTGTCATTTCTCTATGCTTGTGACCTCTTCCCGGCATAGACTTTAAGCAAAGAAACATGTGGCTGCTACATTCAGCAGTGCTTTTCAGGAAATATTGTCAGTTTGAAAACAAAGTGGTTCTATAGAGATATACAAAGGCCGTCGACTGATTTAGGGGCCTTTTAGGAGGTCATGTTTCTGCACCACAGAGACCTCTGCTAAAGCATGCATAAATGTTCAATGCTCTTCTCCTTCACTGTGGGTATATCACTCTGGTGGCAAACTGCCTTGAGGTTACTCTGAATATCCGAACTTGTACTTTAACTAGCTGTGCTCTATGCGTCATACCATCATGGCTGTGTAACATGAAACATGTAACAGGTGACGTTAGGAGAGCCAGGTCCCTTGGGGTGATCCTGGACCAAAAGATGTCACTACCTCAGCAAGCCTGTTCGCCCACATCATCTAATGAAGGTCACATCAGTTGAATGTAGTGTTTTCGTGAAGGTGTTTCATACTTAGTCACTTTTGTTAAAACTACCACTATCCTGAAGACTGCAACTTCTTCATAATTTCACAGACCATGATCTAAATCATTTTACCACAAAACACAGTGTACTAATTATCCTTTTAATAGGGTTACTTTAATATTCACTCCAATGCAAGCCTTCTTAGTCAAAACAGTATTTCATATCAAGAGGTGAATTGGAAAACACAAAGAAAGGAGGATATCAAATACATTCTTTATGGAAGTTGATTATTCAGTTACAGGAGAGCGAGAGAGTAGTTTTGGTGTAAGCTTTATGACCTCTCACAGTCTGACTCCTATTATGTAATTGGGTTTCTATAAGAAAAAGCTTGCTCATTCCAAGAAACTGCACATGTTGCGACGACTTGCTCAGTGCAAGAACACCAAAGCTAAAAATGAGTTACAATTTCTAAATCAATTCTGTCAAAATGAGGAAAAGAAAGATAATTACATATAGGGTTGATACATTTTTCTTTTAATCAAAGCATATCCTATATGAGACAATAGAAAGTCAACAATCAGCATTAGTGCATTGGGTGAAGAGGAACAATACCTAGAAGCCCTGAATGGGTAAACTGTGATGGATTATGGGTAAGCTTGGCTCCTTGTCCTGGGATCCAACAGAAAGCTCTGATTGACTAAGACCTATTTAACCCCCTAGACACTGGGGAGAACATTCACATGGGTATACTAAAGACATGCTGTAAGAAATTGGATTTTTGATTGAGGGGGTGACAACCTTACTCAAGCAACAATCAAAACCACAATCCTTGTGAGAGTGAACCACAAAAGTCACAACATTAACATGTATTTACTATCACTAGTAGCTTGGCACAAAAGCAGTCAGGCTTAACTTAGAGGTACTGTGTTAAGTGTTCATGCTTCACTCCAACAGTATTAAAGAAAGTGAAAACACAACACAAGAACAATCAAAATCCCACGCCAATTGAGAAAAATAGGAAACATTTTAATAAAAAAAATGGCACAAAAATAAATTACATCCAATCACCAGAACCAGAATTAGTATTCTCTAAAGTTTTTAGTTACATTTTGCACCTAAAAGGTCAAAGTATCAACTGCTGGTGTCTGGTCACACAAGACTGGGGCAAAGTCAAAAGTTAAGGCTGACCGCGATGGAAAGTGGTTCAGATGCACAAGTTGGATTGAGCCCAGTCTCACATAACCGTCGGACTTAAATGAAAGTCTGAAGAAGAATTCCAGGAGAAGGTAGAGCTCAGTGGGGCAATGCAGCAGACTGTGCCCAAGGAAGTGTAGTTGTCATTGGGGAGCCACTGGACAAAGTCTTGGTGAAGCAGTCGACGAAGGCAGGAAAAAACTCTCAATGTGAAAACTGATCGTTGATAGGGAGCCTGTCGCCGTCGAGACGGGTGAAGATTTTTACCTTCAGACTTATACAACTTTTTAGAAGTTGAAGACCTCCATCGGGACGAAGCTGCAAATCGGAGCCAAAGTGGGCTCCACAGGGCTAGATGTCATCATTCGGAGGTCCAGCTGAACAGGATTTGCTGCTGGGGAGAAGAGCGTGGTGGGAGCTACTGCAAAGTCAGGCTGACCGGCGATGCACCTTGGGCGGATTGGCTGGCAGGCAGGTCATGGTCTTCTGTCAGTGTTTCTGGCACTTTTTGGTGAAACATTTTCTAAGTCCCAATTTTTGGGGTTATGCAGGAGCAGCATCTCCAACATCACTTCAAAGGGTCACCACTTGGGGGAGTTAGAGTTTACTCCAGCAGAGGCCAGGTGCAGGGTTCAAGGACTTTGGAGCGTGTTATGCCCCAGCAGCTTATACAGGAGGCCAGCCAACTAGCCCTTGGAGTTACTCTGGTAGTCCTAGGTTCAAGAAGATGGCTCTCTCTCCTTCAAGCAGCAATGCAGGCCTCAAGCAGCAGGCAGTAGGGCAGTCCTCCAGTAGCAACAAGGTAGTATTCTGAAGAACAAGGCAGGCCTCAAGCACCAGGGCAGTCCTCTGGAGTACAAAGTAGTCCATCTGAAGTCTTCCACAGGTCTACAAGTCCACAGGTCCACAAGTGTACTGAAGAGGTACTACAGGAGGTCCAATATTTATACGTGGTGCCAGCCTTTGAAGTGGGGGTGACATCCTGGCTACCCTTATATCTGGCTCTGGAAAGTTTCCCCTTTCCTTGCTCTAAGAAGTCCGGGGTAACAAAAGACTGTCTGGGAAGAATACACAAAGGCCACCTGCTAAGCTATTCACATTCATGTGGCCCGGGACACAGGCAGCAAGCAACAAATGGTTAGGACAAGAAAATGCCAACTTTCGTATAGTGGCATTTCAGTATTGTTACTTAAGATCTAACTTTACCATGAAAAAGGGCTGTAAATTACAATTAATTTGAGTCCAAACTTGATATTCCTTTCTGTTCTAAATCGAAAAGTAGCACTTATATAATAAGTTACCCCAATGTTATCCAGTGGGAGCGACAGATCTTGCAGTAGTGAAAAACGAATGTAGGTTTTTTTTCAATGCCAGGACATATAAAATGTAAAATAACATTGCATACTTTTTAAATACAATGCACCCTGCCCTGTGGACTCTTTATGGCCTACCTTGGAGGTGACTTACATGTTTTAAGCAGGAAGGTTTAGGGCTGGCAAAAGGTTTATTTTACCAAGTTGAATTGGCAGTGTTAAAACTGCACCAAACACTGCAATGGGTGGATGGCACAATGCATGTTGCATGCCCACTATCAGCATTTAATTTACAGGCCCTCAATACATGTAGTAACATATACAAGGGACTTATAAGTAAATGTATATGCCAATCAGATGTAAACCTATAGTGCCATGTTTTCTGGACTGAGCACAAGCACTTTTGCACTGGTTAGCAGTGGTAGAGTGCACAGAGTCCTAATGCCAACAAAAACAAAGTTCAGAAAACAGGAAGGGTGAATGCAAATAAGTAGGGGGAAGCCCACACCAAGGATGACAGGTCTAATATATGACAAATTGCAAGTAATCAACTGGTGCTTTTCCACGCTGATGCAGCTTCTACTTTCTCAAGGATCAACTGCTGTGTCTAGACTCAGAGTAAAGGATCCCCAGGGCCAGCACCTTTACTGGAGAGGAATTGGATTTGCTTCTCGATGGGGGGCAACTATAGTTGGAGATAATTTCGGTTCTACAGATTCAAGTCCAAAGCTGTGGATGGTAATATTCAAAACTCAGGCTGGAATCCTTCAAAGTTACAGTGAGAGAAGCTTTCTTATCTGTACAAAGTAAATTTTCCCAAGAGTGGGGATGCATGGTGTTTATGAGAGGTTAAGAGAGTCCTTCAATGACAACAAATCTTGAACACATTTTTAAAAAAGACACCCTCCATGTTAAATATTTTTAGCAGTGTGACTTAGTTCCTGTGTCAGAGGTCTTCTTTACTGCAACATCTATACAAGAGATATACTATGTACCAAAGAAAATAAACATGTTAGAAAGAAATGGTCCCTGTAACTTTTTTCCTCTATGTGCACCAATAAAGGTGCTCCGTGCACTGCAGCTAAGGCAGCATGTGCTGAGGACAAGCAATATCTTAATATGCATGCCCATGCGGTGTGCAAGCTACCAAAATCAATCGCAAAGTAAGGGTAACATGAGTCCTAATCCAAACCAGAAAAAAATGTCCCCCTCACCTCTGGGTTGGTACTAAAAGACATCAAATTGCATTAACTTGCAGTAAGAACACAAATCGTCCTAATAATATTGACAGGTACATGTTTAGAGATTCTTGTCCAGATTTGCTACCACTTTGCGCTGAGTTTGCTTCACAAAAGTGATGCAAACCCAGCACACAGTGCGTGTTGTGGTGTGATTTGCTTTCCAAAGCAAGTCCTGATTTGTGTGGAAAAATTGCTTTCAGTAACGCAATGTAGCAGTATGCCCTACCTTGTGCTACTTTGCATGTAGGAGGCATACCATGGGTGGCACATGAAGTTTCCATGCAAACACCTGGCGTTCTTTAGGCAAATCCCTATCTACTAACATTTCTAGACAGGGATTTGAGCCAAAACATTACAGTTTATAGACACAAAAAGACCCGACTTACTCAGAACAGTTAACTATATTTTCAAGACATAAAGGGAGTTTTTAAAGACATTAAACTTTCCTCACAGGACAGGCTCACTGCCACTAACCTGTTAGTCCAACTGTTCAATTTCAAAAAAACGTCAATACACCACATTCCGTACAAGTATCAAAAGGAAATTTGAAACCACAAAAGATTTGTGACAAAATTAGTAAAAAGTGTGAGAGAGGTCAGAAAGTACCTCACTGTAGCATCACCCAGGGGGCTGCTGGTTGGTACTCCCCAGTTTGCCCACGTTATCATCATCGGTAACTTTCGTGACCATAAAGAAAAAGAGTGTGTGTTCAAATTTCTCGGAGGTGAGAAATCCAAAGAAAGAAAATCAGTGAAAACATGTACAGGTTCACTGTGAGTGCTTGTGTCACTCAGTGCCCACTGGTCCCCGTGAAACATTACAGGCCTGATTCACAAAAGGCCTCAGCACTTGTGGCGAAGGCCTCGCATGGGTGAGTCTACACACTCGGGACGGAATGTCTGCAATGAGATTTCTCATTGCGTAGATTCCGCCCTGAGTGTGGAGACTCCCCCACGACTGTAGGGCCTCTGCCACAAGTGTGGAGGCACTTTGTGACTCAGGCCCTATGTCTCTTTGAGGCAGGTTTAACAGCGAAGCAACTTCTGAAAAGTCTCCATATTTCTCACACTTTGAATGTGCGTTGTACTGTAAAGCATAAATACAGTGGGAACGGTCTTAAAGGATATCTTTTGTACTGGGATGATCCCCTTCCAGTACAAAACCTATGCTTCACAGAATGTTCACACCCGAGGACTACGGTCAGGGGCACTGGAACTAATCATTTTTGCAGCCGTGGCCTTTCGCACATAACTATGGATAATCCATCATCTGTTGATAATCTGCAGTTTTTAACCCCAAAAATATCTTCTAGGGTGTATAGATCAAAAGTTACAAAAACAGTGACTACCCATATTGCTGTGAAGTGGAAAAGCCTTTGCAAAGGTTGACTGGTCACCTTTCGATTGCTAATTGGTGTATTTTGGTGTTAAATTGGTGCTAATGAAGTTAGATATTTGCCCAGACAGTGTTACCTTTTGTAAAAATGGCAAAATAATAAAGTAATACTATCACAAAATGTGGCGCATTATGCCACATAATTTGCCTTTTCTTCCCACATAATTCAACCCTGATGCATAATTTGGTCCTCTCCTGCAAGGTAGAGGTAGGCGAGCCAACAAATTAACAGGGAGAGCTGAGCCTGTTATATGTAAGCCTGGGCGTAGCTTGCGGAGTTTCTCTCTGTGGAATTCCGCTGAGTTGCTGGAAAAATCCGCGAGATTCTGCGGAGTTCAGTGAGTGTGTGGAGTTTGTGAGGGTTGGGGCTTGCGGCCCCAGAAGACAAGCTTCCCTGAACAGTGAAGGTCCTGCAAGTCCTTGTTTGCCCGACAATGCTTGCTCTGATAGCGGGTGTGTGTGCACTTACTGAGTAGTGCACACTGCACACACACCAAGCGTGGCACCTCGCTGACATGCTGCGAACCACTGGCCCCCGAGAAGTTATGTCAGCCTCTAGCCTCTGCCTCTTACCTGTGCTCTCCTCCCCGGGATTACACCACTTCAGGCACTCATATGCCGAGGTGCACGCTACCTACCACAAAGGTTTCATCACCATCAACGGCTCCCTTATCTGACCTCAGCCTACCGCTTCCATCTTCGCGAAAGTACTGGAGAGTGGAGATCTTGCGAGAGGGAAAGCAGAAGTTGGTGATGCCTCAGTCGGGACACAAGAGACACGGGACAGCTCCAGTCCGCACCCGCATCAGACTTTCACTGATCTTACAGGCAAGATGCATGGGCAATAGAGACTGAGTATCGCATCAGCAGTTTTTAATTTAAGTAGGTGCCGGTGGGCAGTAAGCTCCGCTCTGCGACGTAGCAAAGTTTTTTTATGAACTCCGCGCTCAATGCATAGTGTGGAGTGGCTCAAAATCCGAAAACTCCGCTAGCGGAGCGGAGTCCACGGCCAACCCTTATTTATATGGTCACATAGGCCTCAGGCAAGAAACAACACCATTTTACATGTTCACATTTAAGGTTGACATCTTTCTTAAACATTGACACTTGACACACATTTTCATGCACACATATAGGATTATATTCATTGAGATGGATTTGCTTACATTTACACTTTATCAGGGCCTTGAACATTCTGTCCCAGGCTTGAGATTCACTGCGCAAAATGTTGTTGTTTGTTATTGTCCGCTCTGTGTCAGCCCTGCAAGGGTAGAGTCAATAATGACAGCCTGACTGAGGCTCAGGTATGGTATCACGGGTGAAGTTTATTATATAAATGATACCAATCCTTTGGTTAGACAAAGGAGTATTTTGCTGTCACTGTCTTCCCATACTGGAATTCCAGCCCAGCTGAATCCTGTTTATCTTCCTCAGAAGGATGATGGCTTGCTCTGCACAACACCGGGCTCCCAGATGAAACATACCCTAAGGTAACTGGAGAGCTAGATCACCCTAGGGTATTGTGGTAGATTCTCACCCCATAAGCCCAGTATGTTAGGAAGCACTCGTTAGGAGTATAGATATGATCATACATGTATACTCATAATCAATATAACAGCACAATGGTTGAATTGTACATCTTCTTTACAACTCTAATAATGCTGATTACTCTGTGTTGTTTCCTTCTATTGATCATTGCAGTGCATATATTTTACACAAGAATCACAATGCTTCAATAAATAATTGAAATGCCAATTTGAGTATTTCTTGTGTCTCCCTTTGGGCATGCATAAGTTATCACTGAAAGGATTGATCTGTTTCCACAATTTCCTTGGGGAGTCATGGTTGCCATGTTCTGAGGTTGCTCAAACCTTCCGGTACCTCGTCAGGTTCAGAGGTCCAGAGGGTGCACTGTAAGCTAGCCAGGACGAAGGCCAACATATCCTGATGGTGTACGTGGAAGCAGGCTTGCACAAGTTTTGATGTTTATGTTGTCCAAACGCACAGTTTTATTGATATAGTATGAACCGTACAACATGGCGCTACCAACGTTCAAGCTTGGGTACCTATTTAATGTGTCTCCTGAGTAGTTTTTACTTTGTGTGCCCAATGACCCTACTCACCAATTAACTGGAGATGTCAGTGGTGTTAGGGAACAAATCCTCCTCAGCAAAGTAGGCGACCCCTATTTTTGGCTGTAGGTTGTCCAAGCCTGAATCTCTAAAGGCATCACTCCACTGAGGTACCCTCTCTGAATTCTAGATTTTCACATGGCTAATCCAGCAGAAGTGGCTTTACCACTAAATTGCAGACAAGCACTAGCACAAATGTTATTACACCATGGGCTCACCCTGACGGGTGGGGACATTACCTTTGTGGTGGAGGCCCATGAAGCATATAGAAAAGAAGTTTTCTATTCATGGATCTCATTCCTGGCAGCAAATGCCAACACAGGGAATTTTCATACATACACTAAAGCACAAGTATCAAACAACTATAGACCATATGTGGATTTAGAAATCCCATTGACATATCAGGACCACATGAATTGGTTCCTTGGTGCACTACCACATACAATAGAAAATGTCAGACTAGGCCCTCTCAGTAATGAGGGAGCAACATGGCCAGTCCTTGCCAGTTATACAACTTATCCAGATATAAGAAACATTACGACTCCTGACCTACGTGTACTATACACAGGTATAGTTACATTATATGGACAACTAATACAATTCGTTATGCAAACCATAACAGCAAACCCAGAAAGGGTTGTTCAAGCTGCCCAAACACAATTGGTGATGCCTGAAATTAGTCAAGTGACAATGCAATTATGGGTAAAGTTCCTGTCAAGCAGGATGAGATTCCATTCTGGATTGCACAGAAAACGAATCAGCTTAAAGCAGTGTTTCCCCATACAGGACCGCAAGAAAAACATAGAATTCTCACAATGTGCCTACCATTAGGGATTGTTCCCCGATGGAAGACTGAGCCACTTGGGGCATAACCTTTGCTGCAGTCTATAACATTACACATGGTCCACCATCATTATCTATCATGCCAGAAGTACTCAAACAATGCAAAATTAATATGGGCAGCTCCTGCCCTGTAGTTAGAGATGAAATTAATGGGCAATTTTGCTACAGTAACCTCAATGATATTAAGTAATATAAAAGGAGAAACAGCAACATTGGCAGTATGCCAGTGACTCGCGCAGGTTGCTCCAGTAGACCAAGAGCGCAAACTACTTAAAATTATTGTTGAAAACTATTCCTCAATAGGTCGATATAATTTAAGAGCCAGACCTAATAAATCACAACTGAAGGGTAATTCTGAAAAGGATAACTCAAATCAGCCCCCAGAGTCTTGTAAAAAACATTGGGATAAAAAGAAAAATAAAGAAATTACTAAACCACAGTGTGGATCGCCTCAAAAGGAGTCTTCTGATGAGCGCTATAACTTTTGCAACTGTGACACAATTAAACAGCCTGATAGGTATCAGGCTACTGATACATGTCCTTCTCGTCCCTTTCAGGAATCATCGGAAAAACGCATGGAGAGAGGAGGACCATAGAGCACAGAGAAGAGGAGTATGTGAAACCTCATTTACAAGTTTTTGACTCAGGCCAGCACAGTAAGTCACTTTACTGCGCTGCTCTACATCAAAAGGAAAGGGTAGGAATGTATCATATTTATGATATAAGGTGCATTCCTGTCCTTTCCCACTGCGCTGGCACAGTTTTGGCTGCTTTGTGCCAACACAGGCACCCTTGCACCATGGTGCAAGGGTGTCTTCATTGTAGGAATGATTGTTTTTGTGCAGGAAGGAACACCTTTCTGGACAAAAACAATCAATGGAGGAGTTTTTCTACTTCTGTGTGTGCTGCAGAATGCAGCACACATAGAAAGAGGAAAAAATAGGATAAATAAAGATATTTCTCCTCTTTATGCCTCCCTTGGTGTGGCATTGGCTTGTGACGTACTCCCAGGTTTACAAGTCCTTGTAAATCTGAGAATGCGTCAAAATCCATGGATGTTGCATGGAAACACTCACTGCAACGCTTATGGAATGCTTCTTTGAGGCAGAGTAAGGCAACTGAGCGACTTGCGCTGCTTTGCCTAACCACATATCTACGAGGTCATGAAAAGCTACGCAAAGTGGCTTTGCATGGCCTCGTAGATTTGGGTCTGCACGCTGTGCCGCCAGTGCGTCAAAACAAATAGACGCACTGGTGATGCAATGTGCTTGTAAATGAGCCCCTGGGTTTTTAAAGTCAATTATATGAATTTCAACTTGAGATGGAGGGAGATAGACCACGCACTATTAATGTTCTCATTTCGGAGAACTTGTCATTTGGCTTAGACATTCTCTTGGCTGAAAAAGATTGACAACCTGAGTTTGTTAGAAATGTCCTACTAGGAGGAACAGTAACACTACCAGTTTTTTCTGACCTTATTTCAGAATCAGTAAAACACATATACACCAAGGAGTGGGCCCCTGCTCAAGCCCCGACGTTATATCACAATCATATTGGGTGGGATGAAGGATCCCCTTACCACATCATACCCATAAGGTCCAGCCCACAAGCACAACCACAATATCCCATTAAACATGATGCAAAACAACAGGTTAGAGAAATACTCACACAACTTAAACATCAGGGTGTAATGGAAAGTTGCACCTTACCAATGAACAATCCTTTATTTCTAGTAATGAAACAAGATCATTCCTATTGCTTAGTCTTAGACTGTAGACAATTGAACAGTACTACACACACATTTGCAGTACAACACGTGCATGATGTGGCACTAATGAACAATGTAGTGTGCAAAAAATAATAAATCACATTAGACATCTCAAATGGGTATTTACCTAGAAGCAGGTATCTGACTTCATTTAGTGCCCTCGGCCCTCGAAAACAAGTTTGTTGATTGCCACAAGGGTACAAGAATAGCTCCGGGCTGTTCCCAGCCCGTTTAAAGGAACTGTTATAAGACTTTGACACCAAGCATTGCCCTATGTTGATGACATATACTAGATGGATGATGACTTAGCAACACATTTGACCAGAGTAAACCTCATAATTCTAGGGTTTGCTCACATGGACTAAAAATTCAATTTCAAAAAATCAAAAAATGCCTATCTCAGTGTCCTGTTCTTAGGGTACGATTTGTCAAGTGAAGGCAAAAGTCTAGTAACTCATTTCCTTGACAAGTGTGAGCTTTTACAACCACCAAACACATTGAAAAAACTCCAATAAATATTGGGTTTTCTAAATTTGGCAGAACATACATACCAGATTATGCACAACGGGTAAAACAGATTTAGGATTTAATTTATCCAGACTTTTCAAGCACACACTGGACACTACTACATACTGAGATTTTTCGCTCAGTACAAGCTGACATGCTACCTTCAAAACACTTACACACACATGTTAACACCACAAATTTGGTGATCCATGTAACTGCGGGAACCTCAGGTTACACATATGTCACATTCAATGAGGGTGACACTGTACCAATTGCATATGAATCACATTTATACACCAATGCAGAGAAGCATTTTTCACCTACTAAAAAGATACTGCCAGCAGTACAGACTGCTGTAGTGAAAGAAAGATCATTGGCTCAGGGAAAACTAATAATTGTTGGGAACACGATTCCAGCCTTAGAGGCTGTCACAAAGACTAGCGTTCCGAATGTGAAAGATTTACATCCACGATGGATACAGTGGGACAATTCACTTACAGCAATAGATGTAGATTATGTCTTCAACTCTACACTACAAACACAAGCATATCCCCGAATCTCTGCCACTTGCGCAGCGGTTAAGGATAAATTGAGAAGTGGAGAATTCCAACCTCATAAAACATACACACAGCCACTAGGTGACTGCACTGCACAGCTGGCTGAACTGGAAGCTTTAATTCTGGCTCTTGAGAATACATATCTTGAATTCTCCACACTTATACTATGCAATTCGTATTATTTTGTCCCGTCTTATAATGAGTATCTACACTATCGGAGCCAGAATGGTTTCAGAGATTCGAAAAGGTACACAATAAAGCATACAAGGCTATGGGGACAAGTGGCAAAACTCAAAGAGAGTTTGCCATGGGCTCATGTTATTCACACGCTAAGCCACCAACATGTAGGAATACATGTTGCAGGGAATTCATTAGCTGATGAAGTCGCAAAGGCAACGGTGATGACTGCTCTGCTGCCATAGCTGCTGTGACTCATTTCAGCACAAGAATAGATGGAGACATTATGAAGGTTGTCACAGCTTCGCACTGTGGCACCCCTTTATCAAAAGTTCTCCGGCAAAATACTCTTACCACTTGGGTGTGCAAAACATTCTGTTTGTTTATCTTACTGGATTGGGAGATAGAGTAATCCCTAATTCTGATCGCAGGCTAGAATTAATTCTAGCAGCACATGAGGGTCTAGCATCCGCTCATGCAAGGATGGCAGCTACAATTTCACTATTGCAGCAACGCTACTGGTGGCCAGGTCTATACAAATGGGCAAAATACTATGTCCTCAAATGTGACATTTGTCAACAAATAAAGGCTTACCCCACGGCTCGCCCACCACAGACACAACTATAGATATCAAACAAGCCTCTTAATTGTGCTTCTTTGAACCACTGCGGACCCTTAAATTCTGCTGGGTCTTATAAATACATCATGTTAGCAGTGGATTCCTGCTCTTCATTCCTATGGGTTTAGCCACAGCGATCTGCTGTTTTAAAGGACTTGCAAGTCTTTATTGGCAGATATGCAGTAGCCACATTCCATTCGGACCAGGGTCAAGCATTTGCCTCTAGGTTTTAGCGAGACATCATGGGAACAGTCGGTGTGACTGTGCACTACTCCTCCCCATACCATCCCAAGGGAAATGCAGTTGTGGAGAGGAAAAACCATGACTTAAAGCAGCTAGAGTATTAGTTTCAGGTTGCAGTTGGGTTCATCACCTGTATGGGGTACAGAGACCCTTAAATAATCTGCCAAGAAGATCCTAGGGTGGTCGGACTACATACAAAGTCCTGTTTGGGATTAAGAATTGGGTTCCAGACCTTGACAGTCACAGTACAGTGGTGGCGGAAACGCCCTTTGATATCAGTGAACATTTGGCTGTCTTACAGGAACTGAACGACTTCCAAGACGGACACAGCAACGAACTGCAGAAATGTTCTGCCACTGGTGAAGTGAATGCAAAAGAAACAATTGATGGACGGAATGCCGGACAATGCAAACATTCACCCCCAAAGATCTGGGTTTAATACATCATTCTTTTGCTCACCACATCACCTCAGTTTGGACCCAGCCATATGCAAATCAGTCTTGACCCTGTTCCTTGTGGGAACAGTCCAGCCCGAACTGCCAAGCCAGGTCCTCCCTGGACCGGAAACAAGCATCCTGGGACCGGTTTCAGGGCATCACCCTTCATCAGCCAGGCTAGCATGAATCCAGTGGTGTAGTGAGCACGGGACCCACGTCTGGGCATACCCTTCCCACTTAGGACGACATATGCAAAAGAAACAACTGATGGACGGAATGCTGGACAATGCAAACATTCACCCCCAGTCACAAAGATCTGGGTTTAATCCATCAGTCTTTTGCTCACCACACCACCCCAGTTTGGACCCAGCCATATGCAAATGAGTCTTGACCCTGTTTCTTGTGGGAACAGTCCAGCCCGAACTGCCAAGCCAGGTCCTCCCTGGACCAGAAACAAGCATCCTGGGACCGGTTTCAGGGCATCACCCTTCATCAGCCAGGCTAGCTTGAATCTAGTGGTGTAGTGAGCACGGGACCCACGTCTGGGCATACACTTCCCACTTAGGGCGACATATGCAAAAGAAACAATTGCTGGACGGAATGCTGGACAATGCAAACATTCACCCCCAGTCACAAAGATCTGGGTTTAATCCATCATTCTTTTGCTCACCACACCACCCCAGTTTGGACCCAGCCATATGCAAATCAGTCTTGACCCTGTTCCTTGTGGGAACAGTCCAGCCCGAACTGCCAAGCCAGGTCCTCCCTGGACCGGAAAAAAGCAACCTGGGACCGGTTTCAGGGCATCATCCTTCATCAGCCAGGCTAGCTTGAATCCAGTGGTGTAGTGAGCACAGGACCCACGTCTGGGCATACCCCTCCCACTTAGGGCGACATATGCAAAAGAAACAATTGATGGACGGAATGCTGGACAATGCAAACATTCACCCCCAGTCACAAAGATCTTGGTTTAATCCATCATTCTTTTGTTCACCACACCACCCCAGTTTGGACCCAGCCATATGCAAATCAGTCTTGACCCTGTTCCTTGTGGGAACAGTCCAGCCCGAACTGCCAAGCCAGGTCCTCCCTGGACCGGAAACAAGCATCCTGGGACTGGTTTCAGGGCATCACCCTTCATCAGCCAGGCTAGCTTGAATCCAGTGGTGTAGTGAGCACGGGACCCACGTCTGGGCATACCCCTCCCACTTAGGCGACATATGCAAAAGAAACAATTGATGGACGGAATGCTGGACAATGCAAACATTCACCCCCAGTCACAAAGATCTGGGTTTAATCCATCATTCTTTTGCTCACCACACCACCCCAGTTTGGACCCAGCCATATGCAAATCAGTCTTGACCCTGGTCCTTGTGGGAACAGTCCAGCCCGCACTGCCAAGCCAGGTCCTCCCTGGACCGGAAACAAGCATCCTGGGACCGGTTTCAGGGCATCACCCTTCATCAGCGAGGCTAGCTTGAACCCAGTGGTGTAGTGAGCACGGGACCTACATCTGGGCATGCCCTTCCCACTTAGGGCGACATATGCAAAAGAAACAATTGATGGACGGAATGCTGGACAATGCAAACATTCAACCCCAGTCACAAAGATCTGGGTTTAATCCATCATTCTTTTGCTCACCACACCACCCCAGTTTGGACCCAGCCATATGCAAATCAGTCTTGACCCTGTTCCTTGTGGGAACAGTCCAGCCCGAACTTCCAACCCAGGTCCTCCCTGGACCGGAAAAATTCATCCTGGGACCGGTTTCAGGGCATCACCCTTCATCAGCCAGGCTAGCTTGAATCCAGTGGTGTAGTGAGCACGGGACCCACGTCTGGGCATACCCTTCCCACTTAGGGCGACATATGCAAAAGAAACAATTGATGGACGGAATGCTGGACAATGCAAACATTCACCCCCAGTCACAAAGATCTGGGTTTAATCCATCATTCTTTTGCTCACCACACCACCCCAGTTTGGACCCAGCCATATGCAAATCAGTCTTGACCCTGTTCCTTGTGGGAACAGTCCAGCCCGAACTTCCAAGCCAGGTCCTCCCTGGACCGGAAACAAGCATCCTGGGACCGGTTTCAGGGCATCACCCTTCATCAGCCAGGCTAGCTTGAATCCAGTGGTGTAGTGAGCACGGGACCCACGTCTGGGCATACCCTTCCCACTTAGGGCGACATATGCAAAAGAAACAATTGATGGACGGAATGCTGGACAATGCAAACATTCACCCCCAGTCACAAAGATCTGGGTTTAATCCATCATTCTTTTGCTCACCACACCACCCCAGTTTGGACCCAGCCATATGCAAATCAGTCTTGACCCTGTTCCTTGTGGGAACAGTCCAGCCCGAACTGCCAAGCCAGGTCCTCCCTGGACCGGAAACAAGCATCCTGGGACCGGTTTCAGGGCATCACCCTTCATCAGCCAGGCTAGCTTGAATCCAGTGGTGTAGTGAGCACGGGACCCACGTCTGGGCATACCCTGCCCACTTAGGGCGACATATGCAAAAGAAACAATTGATGGACGGAATGCTGGACAATGCAAACATTCACCCCCAGTCACAAAGATCTGGGTTTAATCCATCATTCTTTTGCTCACCACACCACCCCAGTTTGGACCCAGCCATATGCAAATCAGTCTTGACCCTGTTCCTTGTGGGAACAGTCCAGCCCGAACTGCCAAGCCAGGTCCTCCCTGGACCGGAAACAAGCATCCTGGGTCCGGTTTCAGGGCATCACCCTTCATCAGCCAGGCTAGCTTGAATCCAGTGGTGTAGTGAGCACGGGACCCACGTCTGGGCATACCCTTCCCACTTAGGGCGACATATGCAAAAGAAACAATTGATGGACGGAATGCTGGACAATGCAAACATTCACCCCCAGTCACAAAGATCTGGGTTTAATCCATCATTCTTTTGCTCACCACACCACCCCAGTTTGGACCCAGCCATATGCAAACAGTCTTGACCCTGTTCCTTGTGAGAACAGTCCAGTCCGAACTGCCAAGCCAGGTCCTCCCTGGACCGGAAACAAGCATCCTGGTACCGGTTTCAGGGCATCACCCTACATCAGCCAGGCTAGCTTGAATCCAGTGGTGTAGTGAGCACGGGACCCACGTCTGGGCATACCCTTCCCACTTAGGGCGACATATGCAAAAGAAACAATTGATGGACGGAATGCTGGACAATGCAAACATTCACCCCCAGTCACAAAGATCTGGGTTTAATCCATCATTCTTTTGCTCACCACACCACCCCAGTTTGGACCCAGCCATATGCAAATCAGTCTTCACCCTGTTCCTTGTGGGAACAGTCCAGCCCGAACTGCCAAGCCAGGTCCTCCCTGGACCGGAAACAAGCATCCTGGGACCGGTTTCAGAGCATCACCCTTCATCAGCCAGGCTAGCTTGAATCCAGTGGTGTAGTGAGCACGGGACCCACGTCTGGGCATACCCTTCCCACTTAGGGCGACATATGCAAAAGAAACAATTGATGGACGGAATGCTGGACAATGCAAACATTCACCCCCAGTCACAAAGATCTGGGTTTAATCCATCATTCTTTTGCTCACCACACCACCCCAGTTTGGACCCAGCCATATGCAAATCAGTCTTGACCCTGTTCCTTGTGGGAACAGTCCAGCCCGAACTTCCAAGCCAGGTCCTCCCTGGACCGGAAACAAGCATCCTGGGACCGGTTTCAGGGCATCACCCTTCATCAGCCAGGCTAGCTTGAATCCAGTGGTGTAGTGAGCACGGGACCCACGTCTGGGCATACCCTTCCCACTTAGGGCGACATATGCAAAAGAAACAATTGATGGACGGAATGCTGGACAATGCAAACATTCACCCCCAGTCACAAAGATCTGGGTTTAATCCATCATTCTTTTGCTCACCACACCACCCCAGTTTGGACCCAGCCATATGCAAATCAGTCTTGACCCTGTTCCTTGTGGGAACAGTCCAGCCCGAACTGCCAAGCCAGGTCCTCCCTGGACCGGAAACAAGCATCCTGGGACCGGTTTCAGGGCATCACCCTTCATCAGCCAGGCTAGCTTGAATCCAGTGGTGTAGTGAGCACGGGACCCACGTCTGGGCATACCCTGCCCACTTAGGGCGACATATGCAAAAGAAACAATTGATGGACGGAATTCTGGACAATGCAAACATTCACCCCCAGTCACAAAGATCTGGGTTTAATCCATCATTCTTTTGCTCACCACACCACCCCAGTTTGGACCCAGCCATATGCAAATCAGTCTTGACCCTGTTCCTTGTGGGAACAGTCCAGCCCGAACTGCCAAGCCAGGTCCTCCCTGGACCGGAAACAAGCATCCTGGGTCCGGTTTCAGGGCATCACCCTTCATCAGCCAGGCTAGCTTGAATCCAGTGGTGTAGTGAGCACGGGACCCACGTCTGGGCATACCCTTCCCACTTAGGGCGACATATGCAAAAGAAACAATTGATGGACGGAATGCTGGACAATGCAAACATTCACCCCCAGTCACAAAGATCTGGGTTTAATCCATCATTCTTTTGCTCACCACACCACCCCAGTTTGGACCCAGCCATATGCAAACAGTCTTGACCCTGTTCCTTGTGAGAACAGTCCAGTCCGAACTGCCAAGCCAGGTCCTCCCTGGACCGGAAACAAGCATCCTGGGACCGGTTTCAGGGCATCACCCTACATCAGCCAGGCTAGCTTGAATCCAGTGGTGTAGTGAGCACGGGACCCACGTCTGGGCATACCCCTTCCCACTTAGGGCGACATATGCAAAAGAAACAATTGATGGACGGAATGCTGGACAATGCAAACATTCACCCCCAGTCACAAAGATCTGGGTTTAATCCATCATTCTTTTGCTCACCACACCACCCCAGTTTGGACCCAGCCATATGCAAATCAGTCTTCACCCTGTTCCTTGTGGGAACAGTCCAGCCCGAACTGCCAAGCCAGGTCCTCCCTGGACCGGAAACAAGCATCCTGGGACCGGTTTCAGAGCATCACCCTTCATCAGCCAGGCTAGCTTGAATCCAGTGGTGTAGTGAGCACGGGACCCACGTCTGGGCATACCCTTCCCACTTAGGGCGACATATGCAAAAGAAACAATTGATGGACGGAATGCTGGACAATGCAAACATTCACCCCCAGTCACAAAGATCTGGGTTTAATCCATCATTCTTTTGCTCACCACACCACCCCAGTTTGGACCCAGCCATATGCAAATCAGTCTTGACCCTGTTCCTTGTGGGAACAGTCCAGCCCGAACTGCCAATCCAGGTCCTCCCTGGACCGGAAACAAGCATCCTGGGACCGGTTTCAGGGCATCACCCTTCATCAGCCAGGCTAGCTTGAATCCAGTGGTGTAGTGAGCACGGGACCCACGTCTGGGCATACCCTTCCCACTTAGGGCGACATATGCAAAAGAAACAATTGATGGACGGAATGCTGGACAATGCAAACATTCACCCCCAGTCACAAAGATCTGGGTTTAATCCATCATTCTTTTGCTCACCACACCACCCCAGTTTGGACCCAGCCATATGCAAATCAGTCTTGACCCTGTTCCTTGTGGGAACAGTCCAGCCCGAACTGCCAAGCCAGGTCCTCCCTGGACCGGAAACAAGCATCCTGGGACCGGTTTCAGTGAAGGCAGCACCGGCAACTCGTGGTTGGATTCTGAAGACTGGGGATCTAGTGCAGAAGAAAATACCGGACACAAACAAATTTGAGCCAACTTGCAAAGTGCCTGTCCTGGCTGTTTAAGGTACCAGAACTGCACTTTTACTGCCTCTTGCCGGCAGTAAACACAAGAGATTTGTTTCCCCTGATCTCATCAAACCACACTATGTGGCCAGTTCTACATAGTAGCCCACGAGGTATCCTGGGTAGTTACCTGCCTCCTTTCACTACCATGCAGGAATTCTCTTTGGAAGATTTAACTAACAATGAAATTTCTTCTCCCCGGTTGGGGACAGCTGATACTGAAGTTTCACTACTTCCAGTTATATCTACAAACACCATACGATCATCATGTGTGACTACACAGATTTTAGCAGAACAAGCAAATGATGAAGTTGTTTATAACATCCCACCAGTGGAGTTAACTACCAGTTCTACACAGCTCCACAAGCCTCCTACATTTGCACAGACTGCCTCAGGCTACTTTGTCCACTTTGATGACTTTTCTTTGGATTCATCTGACCCACCTCTACAGCGTGGACCATGTGCATTTTTGATTTGACTTAAAAAGACATACCTTATCCAACCATGAGTATACATTTGGATTACAATTTTGTTGCTTTTCCTCTTCCTTTAGATTGGTTTTGTGACAGTTTTTTTCATGCTTCTAACGGACACTATCTCCCAGAATACTCTGTTGTTGAACTGGTAAGTGAGGTTTTGAAGCCTCATTCTTCATCAAAGTAATCCACGTGCAGTATTTAATTACACACAATGGGAACACTGCCCTATATCACCAGTGGGAAGTTCAAAGACATTTGCTCAGAAATGTGCATATTTTTCGGGTCACAATCCTGTGACCCCAGAGTCCTATCATAATAAGCTTCTCCCATCCTCAGCAAAGAAAAATATGCTAACTGACACCATGTAATTTATTAGTCCCCTTTCATTTCACAGTTGTTGATACAAGGGTATGGCTTTTGGAAAGATAACATTGATTGCAAATACATCTGGGGAACTAAAGATTGGCAGGTTCAGGGAAAGGAGGCTTTGTTTAGAGCGTGCCTTATACCACAACAAATGATTTTCCTGAACAAAAAAGTGCAGCAAATGTCCTGCCTAGGCCTACCCAAGATAAAGGATATGAATACACCAAATATTCCCAAATTTGCACGTTTTCAAAATTGGGAACAAATCACAAACTACACAGAGGAAACATTCAACAACATGCTTAGGAATGGTACATACAATTATTCCAGATCCAGAACAGCGGGATGGCCAGTGTGGCCATTGGACGGTAATTAATGTCAGGCATGTTTTCTTAACAACACAAAGGGTTTAGGATCAATAGGCCAGACCCACATTACGCACAAACACAACACTTAGGAGTGGTAACAACATATTGCATTGGAAAGTTATGCCAAGATTGACAACAACATTCAAAATTAGAAGAGGTGAAACAACACTTGTTTCTCCTTTCTGATGACATGGCCCTAAAGGATTTCTTGTTATGTCTTCGAAAACAATGTCAAACGTGCTTTTTGTATGCAATATATAATGAAGTATGGAAGGTTTTGCAGCAGAAGCTACTAAGCGAGTATGTGAAATTGACAGGGCAAATTTAGAGGAGGCTCTAGCGGTAGTAGACAATGGTATGACTACATTATCTACTAGGATATGTTTTCTGAGTAACAATGTGCCATCTGCTATTGACATCATACAGAGTGACATGTCGCTTTTACAACATGGGCAGACGCAGATTAGGTTTATTATGCTACTGAGCTGGACTGTGCAGGCTTTGTGAAATGGTCGCATTCCATGGTAGCATTTAACACCACAAATTTGCTTTTACCATATTACCTTATAATTTGACAAAAGAACAGAAAATCATGGCCTGGAAATTCACAACATACACGATGTTACACATAGAAAAACTAGGAAAATTGCCATTCACTGTAGCAGAGACACCATCAGCTGATTGGATAATACATGGGTTTTATTTCTCTACCAATTTCAACTTTTCACTTTAAATACTGCTTACAACACTCTTAGGTAGGCAGGTATGGGGTGCTAGGGGTGGGATTTGTACAAGAGGAATGGGACTTACCTTTCACTTTCAGATGTAGGAATGGTGCAACTGAGGTTTTTCTTAGCAGTATAAACTGCAAGAACACTTTCGGCCATTTTCTAATTTGCAGGGAATTTATATTTCATGGGTCATGTAATGCATCCAAGGCAAATTTGTCCTCTTATCTGAAAGGTTACCCAGCTGCTGTAATTTGGCCAGCTATTAGAATGCTTTTGAATGGAAGCTATTTGATGTTGAATGACGAAGGTTGCTGCGGGATGAAACCAGGAATTCCATATCTGGTGATGGGTTCTAGAATTGTGACCTGTTGTACACAAGTGCTGTTTCCACCTGCCCATACAGTTAGGGAGGTGACAGTTTAGCCTTCAGTTCCAATGTCAAATGTGAACTTTGATGCTTTAAGTAGCCCGAAAGCCATATTTTTTCAGAAGGAAGTTGCCTTACCACCTGCATGGAAGATGTTTGATCTTCAAGTTGCCAGGTCTTCTTCTGAGATGCAGTCGTTACTACGCACCAACCTCCCACACCATTTCAGGAAGCTTGTGCACCACATTTCTAATGCCTCGAATACTGCGGTCGTAGTACATTTTTTCAAGACAATTGGCTCCGGGTTTGTTAGTAACTTCCAGACTGTCTTCAGTGTAATTCCATATTTTATACACTCCGTGCTTGAAAGCATTTTTGGAGGCTTACCACTTGTCCTGTTCCTCATTGTTGATATACTGACGATTTTATTTAATCTGCTCCGCAATGGATGTTCTGGCATGAGGCCAAATGGGGATGGCACTGCCACATGTGCTCCTGTGTCATGGGAGGATGATACAGTATTTTGGCGCACCCTTGCTTCAGGAACTAAATGATAAGTGGTTCTTGTCCTTTTGGCCCATCACAATGCGTGCAGCCTGTGCTCTGCTGTCTCCTCTGCACTTTCAAATGTGTCTGCTTCTCAGGACATTTAAACAAAAACTGGCAGTTTTGAGCAGTGAAGAGTTTTTTATTTTTTATTCAGCAAATGTTTTTTATACACAAAATTGCTTTTAATGCAGCCTTTTATGCACTTTTTATATTACCTTTTTAATACGTTTGGCTTTCTTTATGCTTTTAATATTAAAGGAGACTTTGACCTTATATCGTTTTAGGAAGCTTTACTTTACCTTACATCCAAGGAGTGGGTGTTATATGGTTACATAGGCCATGAGCGAGGAACACTACCATTTTACATGTTCACGTTTAAAGTTGCCATCTTTCTTAAACGTTGACTCTTGACATAGATTTGCATGAGCACATATAGAACAATATTCTCTGAATTGGATTTGCTTACATTTACACTTCCTCATAAGCATATTATCAGGGCCATGAACATTCTGTACCAGGCTTAAAGTTCACTGCGCAAAATGTTGTTGTTTGTTGTTGTCCACTCAATGACAGCCCTGAACGGGCAGAATCAATAATGATGGCTTGAGTGGGGCTCCGGTATGGTAACACAGGTGAAATTTATTGTATAAACGACACCAATCCTTTGTTTAGACAGAGGAGCATTTTGCTGTAACTGTCAAGGTTGCCCCATGCCAGAATTCCAGCCCAGCTGAATCCTGTTTATTTTCCTGAGAACAATGATGCCTGATCTGCACAAGACCGGGCTGCCAGATTAAATATATCCACAGGTAACTAGGGAGTTAGATCACCCTAGGGTACTCTGGCAAATTTGCATCCCCTAAGCCCACTATGTTAGGAAGGGCTAGGTAGGAGTATAGATATGATTATACATGTATGCTTATAATCAATGTAACAGCACAATGGTTGAATTGTCCATCTTCTTTATGATTCTAATAATGCTGATTACTCTGTTCTGTTTCCTTCTATTGATCATTGCAGCGCACGTATTTTACACAAGAATCACAATGCTTCAATAAATAATTGAAATGCCAATTCGAGTATTTCTTGTACCTTCCTTTGGGCATGCATAAGTTATTAATGAAAGGGACCAATCTCTTTCGACGATTTCCTTGGGGAGTAAGAGTTGGCATGTTCTGAGGTTGTGCATGCCCTCCAGTACCCTGCTAGGTTTAGAGGTCCAGAGGGTGCACTGTGAGCTAGCCAGAACCGAGGCCAAAATATCCTGATGATGTGCTTGGAGTCAGTCTCACACAAGGTTTGATGTTTATGTTGTTCAAAAGCTCAGTTTTACTGATACAGTATAGACCGTAAGTCAAGCCAAGGGTTGGCTCTGGCTCTTGAGAGCACATGCACAAGCTGATCCTTGAAAACATGTGGCGTATCAATCATGCAGCAGCGATCATGTTAGAATATAGTAAGGTGTCTTCAATATTTAAAAAATTAAAATGTGGAAGCGTTACACCTTAGTCTGGGCCACTGGAATTATGCGATTCTGCAGTCGCAGGTTATTTCACTTAATTATGGATTTGCCGCATTTGCCACATAATCCATCATCTGCTGGATAATCTGCAGATTTTAACAAAAAAATTGTTTTTAGTTCAAACTGATCAAAAGTTATTAAACATGTGACAACATGTGTTTGCACGCAATGAAAGGCCCTTCACAAAGGTTAACTGCTCATCTTTCAGTTCCATATTTCTGCATTTGGTTGTACACTGGTAGTAATGAGGAGAAATCTTTGCACAGACAGTATTACCATCTGTAAAAATGACAAAACAATAAAGTAGTACTATAAAAAAATGTGGTGCATTATGCCACATATTTTGCCATTTCGTGTCACATAATGAAGTCAACCCTGCAGGATAATTTGGTAATCTCCTGCAGCATTATTCCTTAGTACATCAGGTCCTGTACAAAGTATTTATTAAAAGGGAATGTTTTTAAACATGAATTAAGATATGTTCCTGCCTCCCACTCCCTTATAAAGGCAATGCTATTAGTGAACCAAAAGACAAGCCAGGGATTATGTGTACCCTAGAATCTAATTATAGAAGGAGCAACATTATAGGCTAATAAATCAAACACAAGAGATGTTTTGTACATTGCCAAGCCTGTACTCAAGTATTTGAAGCTGCCTTAATTTGCAAAGATAAACAAAAAGGAGGATCAGTTAAAAAGTATTTGGCCACTCTTTAAGTTGAAAGTTTCATTTTTTTGCAATTATATATACACCATACTCGACTGGAAAGTATTGGAGCGCTTTACCTGAGCATCGAGACTGGAACCTGTTTCCCCAGTTCCAAAGTCAGCAGCTCTGGCAGTAATTCCACATGCTGACCTTTTCATTGCGATGTGAAACACAATCATACATGTGTGCATTTCACACTCTCTGCTGCAGCCTCTTGAAACACTCCGATTTCAAATCAAAGAAGCAGCCCCTCCTTTGATGGATTTGCTGGGCCTCATTGTTCGCCGCATGCATAAAGAGGAGTTTTCACACCTCTCTTTTGTCTTTTGGTCAAGGGAGCAGCGACTGCACTCCCAGAGAGAGTCTGGGTGCTGGAACAAGCAAGGCTGCACATGCGCACAAGCACACTCATGCAGCCCACAGAGAACATAGGTTAAAGGTCTGATTTACTTCTGTCACCTTCTCACTCTCCGAATCACTTCATGGCTGACTTACCAAAACTATCAACTCCACTATTCTAGAAATGTATCTCTATTCAAAGAGGTCAAATGTTGTGGTTTGTGGGGTATGTTACCTGAATGTGAGAAGCAAAGCTCACTCATCTCTCTCTGCAGCCCTCTGCTTCTTGGTCTGGCATCTTTGTGGTGATTTGGTTTAACACTAACTACAAGACAAATATAGCAACTTCAGATGCAACTCAAAGTTCTAGGTTTACATTCTCAATTGCCACCCTTTAGAATTCAGACAGATGGTGTCCTTGGTATTACATGAAGCCAGAACATCCTTTGCAAAAGTTCTCGTACAAGGTACCCTCAGTTTAATCCGTATTTAGAGAATAAAAATCTTCCTTGTGTTCAGTGCTGCATATCACTTGTTATCAAGCGAACATGATGTTTGAGATATGCTTGAGAAATCACAAATACAGCACATTCTCCAAAAGAAGTAGCAATCACAGGGGCATAATTATCCACGTCTTACTGGCATGCTTAGCGGCTCACTTCTTCCCTGTACGTCTAAAGAATAGTTTTTGTGTAGCAGAATCACCTTGCCTATTAAAGGAAAGACGCATAAGGGCTATCTGTAAAATTATGTTTTTTGAAATCAGGATGTATTTTGATTGTGATTAGGAGAATCCAAAGTTAAATAATTAAAATTGAGACATTAGCAGACTGAGTCACAGAATTGTATCTGATAATCTTGGTAATCACTTTCAAAGCACAATGTTCACACCTCTGGGCGATTCCTCTGACTTAGGTATTTGGAGACTTTATTGGTTGGCTGATGTTGTCACCGTTCCATAGTAGTCAGGTTCATGCTTCATCTTTTGGAAACAATCCACCTGGAAACCTTTTGCCTCATCATTATTTGTCTTATATAAATAATACAACAGAACAAACCTGATCCCTTAAGTCCACCTAACCCTTAATTGAACATTTTTGGAGATATCCTTAGTTAGAACCTACTCACTTACTCTTACAATGCTAATGTTATTGGGTTCACTGTATATGGAGACCAACGACACCACGAAAAAAAAGTATAATGTAAACCTCTTAACATTGACATTTTGTAAGTCAAACATAGGATGACATAAAATAGCTAACTCATCAGGGATGAGAGAAAAAAGGCCCGTACCGGAATCTGGTATTTGGCTTTTGGCTGGATGTTCATTGTACCTTCTAAAACAATCAAAACTTTTTGAGTTCTTCTTGGGGCCACTCAAAATAAATTGCACAAAGAATTATCTAAATGTCCAAATGTTTGATATCCTCTAAACAGCCACAATTATATACCAGGATTGCTCTAAAGACAGTAACCAATGTTGAAGACAGGTGTTCCACAAACTCTGGTACACTGGTTAATAATAATGATGTTAGCCGTCAGTTAAACAAAAAAAGGTTTCTTCAAAGCTTTGGAAAAGATCAACAAAACTCAGGGCAGGTATCATATCACGAAATAAGCATGGAATTATGTGCTACTTTTCAGGTCACTCACATCAGTCATAACCATTTATCTTGCTAGGTTGCCATGCTTGTACACATTAAAAGGCCACTGTGTTATGGTATGTGATTGAATTCAAGCCATCCATTTTGTATCCCAAAATTACATTCACAGTACAAAATTGTTGTATAATTTCCTAAACTTCTGGACATATTTATGAGAGGCTTGTGCTGCGGGAGAATCCCTTTTCCTGACTCCCTGGCAGAGCAAAACTCTCAACCATATCTATCAGGCCACATAAAGCCCCTTTGCGTGGTTTTGCATGACCTCATGTATATATAGTAAAGCAAGGCAGCGCAAGTCACTGCCTTGCCTTACTCTATACCAGGGAGGGGTTCCATGGGCATTGCGGTGGATTTTGATGCTGCCCCAAAATTACCTAATCACGTAGACCTGGGGCAGCCCATATCCTTACGCCTCCCCAGAGCAGATCTCCACTTACCAGCCTGCTAGGCAAGAGATTTAAATGTCAATGGATCTCCAAAAGTGGAACACACCTTTCAACTCATGGAGACACTAATCAAAACCATAGTGTTACACCACCAGGACACAGAGATATTCTTCATCATTGAAACACATGCTTTATAGGTAACAGGTGGATGAGTTTTGTCACAACGATTCAAAAACAGGACTAATACAGTCCATAGCCTTATTGTCTCAGAGACCAAATCAACCCTTCTTTGGCTGCTGGCAATCTATTGGGCACTAAGGTGGCATTTGAAGAACAGCTCCATTATCAGGTCGGAACTAAACACATGGATAAAGTACTCACTGACCACAGAAACTAGCTGTTCCTTAATTTGCAAAGATTTTAGACAGCTGTAGTGGTACGAATTCTTTAGTGAGTATGATTCTGTCCCTATGTTTCAATAATGGTACAGCTGATACACTTCCATCCTTATGGATTGAGAATTAAAGGAAAGAAATATGTCCAGAACTGTCCCCTATCATGCATCTGGAACACTATAAGGGAGGAGCACGGATAGACTGCTTAGACCAAGTGTCTAAGGCATTTGATGACATGATAACCCCAGACTGACAGAATAGCATGTCCATCTATGATGGGCTATACTTCCAGTTAGCTTTATTCTTATCCACTTAGAACTGCAGCAGCAAACAATACAATGATGTAATTCGTCACCACTACCTGGGAATTCTGTGGGGGAAATAACATTTTTAGGTGTATTGTTAAAGGCCTTTATTGTCACAGGGTGCTAAGGCTTACATCTCCACAGAGCAAGGTTTTACCAGGCCTTCTTATGCCCATATCACCACCTTCTAGCCCACAGCATATAATTTATCTAGGCTACATAATAGACTTACTCCCTGCAAAAGTTGATTTCAACACTGTTTGGTGGTGGTAAACCATTTAATCAAAATGTTTGAATGTATGCCCTTAAAGGGTCTACCAACAGCTCATTAATTAGTAACAGTCTTCCTACAGAACACAGTACATCTTCATGACATTCCCTCAGTAAAAATGATTGACTGAGGCTCACAGTTTATTAAATTTGTTTGGTGGGCCTCGTGCAAATTGATGGATATCAAAGCCTGGCACTTCTTAAGCCACTATTCTCATACCAATGGACAGAGATGAACAAACAAATGTTTGAACTCTTTTACAATGCCACCTGTAAAGGAATTCTGGTGATTAGGCCTTTTTATTTTGATTGTGAAGAATTTTCATACAAAAACATAACCCACACATCCTTAAAGTTTTCGCATACCACCTACAGATGATTTGGTTTGATGTAACATACCCACAAAAGGTGCTTGCCTTGCAAGAACGCGATACCAAAGGGGATGATGGACGGAGCGTTTGAGCTAATCAAACACTCACCCCCAGTCAACTGATCTGGGTTTAATCCATCATCATTCTTTAGCTCACTCCACCACCCCAGTTCAGACATGGCCATATGCAAATCAGTCTCACCCTGTGCCTCATGGGAACAGTCCAGCCTGAACTGCCAAGCCATGTCTTCCCTGGACCGGAAACAAGCATCCTGGGACCGGTTTCTGGCTATTCAGCCGTCATCAGCCAGGCTAGCTTGAATCCAGTGGCAAAGTGAGCAAGGGACCCACATCTGGGCATACGGGCTGGACTGCTCCCATGAGGCACAGGGTCAGACTGATTTGCATATGGCCATGTCTGAACTGGGGTGGTGGAGTGAGCTAAAGAATGATGATGGATTAAACCCAAATCAGTTGACTGGGGGTGAGTGTTTGATTTGCTCTAACGCTCCGTCCATCATCCCCTTTGGTATCGCTTTGTTCGCCCTAAGTTGCAGGGTATGCCCAGACGTGGGTCCCTTGCTCACTTTGCCACTGGATTCAAGATAGCCTGGCTGATGAGGGTTTTGAACCCGAAACCGGTCCCAGGATGCTTGTTTCCGGTCCAGGGAAGACATGGCTTGGCAGTTCGGGCTGGACTGTTCCCATGAGGCACAGGGTCAGACTGGTTTGCATATGGCCATGTCTGAACTGGGGTGGTGGAGTGAGCTAAAGAATGATGATGGATTAAACCCAGATCAGTTGACTGGGGGTGAGTGTTTGATTTGCTCTAACGCTCCGTCCATCATCCCCTTTGGTATCGCTTTGTTCGCCCTAAGTTGGCAGGTTATGCCCAGACGTGGGTCCCTTGCTCACTTTGCCACTGGATTCAAGATAGCCTGGCTGATGAGGGTTTTGAACCCGAAACCGGTCCCAGGATGCTTGTTTCCGGTCCAGGGAAGACATGGCTTGGCAGTTCGGGCTGGACTGTTCCCATGAGGCACAGGGTCAGACTGATTTGCATATGGCCATGTCTGAACTGGGGTGGTGGAGTGAGCTAAAGAATGATGATGGATTAAACCCAGATCAGTTCACTGGGGGTGAGTGTTTGATTTGCTCTAACGCTCCGTCCATCATCCCCTTTGGTATCGCTTTGTTTGCCCTAAGTTGGCAGGGTATGCCCAGACGTGGGTCCCTTGCTCACTTTGCCACTGGATTCAAGATAGCCTGGCTGATGAGGGTTTTGAACCTGAAACCGGTCCCAGGATGCTTGTTTCCGGTCCAGGGAAGACATGGCTTGGCAGTTCGGGCTGGACTGTTCCCATGAGGCACAGGGTCAGACTGATTTGCATATGGCCATGTCTGAACTGGGGGTGGTGGAGTGAGCTAAAGAATGATGATGGATTAAACCCAGATCAGTTGACTGGGGGTGAGTGTTTGATTTGCTCTAACGCTCCATCCATCATCCCCTTTGGTATCGCTTTGTTCGCCCTAAGTTGGCAGGGTATGCCCAGACGTGGGTCCCTTGCTCACTTTGCCACTGGATTCAAGATAGCATGGCTGATGAGGGTTTTGAACCCGAAACCGGTCCCAGGAAGCTTGTTTCCGGTCCAGGGAAGACATGGCTTGGCAGTTCGGACTGGACTGTTCCCATGAGGCACAGGGTCAGACTGATTTGCATATGGCCATGTCTGAACTGGGGTGGTGGAGTGAGCTAAAGAATGATGATTGATTAAACCCAGATCAGTTGAATGGGGGTGAGTGTTTGATTTGCTCTAACGCTCCGTCCATCATCCCCTTTGGTAGCGCTTTGTTCGCCCTAAGTTGGCAGGGTATGCCCAGACGTGGGTCCCTTGCTCACTTTGCCACTGGATTCAAGATAGCCTGGCTGATGAGGGTTTTGAACCCGAAACCGGTCCCCAGGATGCTTGTTTCCGGTCCAGGGAAGACATGGCTTGGCAGTTCGGGCTGGACTGTTCCCATGAGGCACAGGGTCAGACTGATTTGCATAAGCCATGTCTGAACTGGGGTGGTGGAGTGAGCTAAAGAATGATGATGGATTAAACCCAGATCAGTTGACTGGGGGTGAGTGTTTGATTTGCTCTAACGCTCCGTCCATCATCCCCTTTGGTATCGCTTTGTTTGCCCTAAGTTGGCAGGGTATGCCCAGACGTGGGTCCCTTGCTCACTTTGCCACTGGATTCAAGATAGCCTGGCTGATGAGGGTTTTGAGCCCGAAACCGGTCCCAGGATGCTTGTTTCCGGTCCAGGGAAGACATGGCTTGGCAGTTCGGGCTGGACTGTTCCCATGAGGCACAGGGTCAGACTGATTTGCATATGGCCATGTCTGAACTGGGGTGGTGGAGTGAGCTAAAGAATGATGATGGATTAAACCCAGATCAGTTGACTGGGGGTGAGTGTTTGATTTGCTCTAGCGCTCCGTCCATCATCCCCTTTGGTATCGCTTTGTTCGCCCTAAGTTGGCAGGGTATGCCCAGACGTGGGTCCCTTGCTCACTTTGCCACTTGATTCAAGATAGCCTGGCTGATGAGGGTTTTGAACCCGAAACCGGTCCCAGGATGCTTGTTTCCGGTCCAGGGAAGACATGGCTTGGCAGTTCGGGCTGGACTGTTCCCATGAGGCACAGGGTCAGACTGATTTGCATATGGCCATGTCTGAACTGGGGTGGTGGAGTGAGCTAAAGAATGATGATGGATTAAACCCAGATCAGTTGACTGGGGGTGAGTGTTTGATTTGCTCTAGCGCTCCGTCCATCATCCCCTTTGGTATCGCTTTGTTCGCCCTAAGTTGGCAGGGTATGCCCAGACGTGGGTCCCTTGCTCACTTTGCCACTGGATTCAAGATAGCCTGGCTGATGAGGGTTTTGAACCCGAAACCGGTCCCAGGATGCTTGTTTCCGGTCCAGGGAAGACATGGCTTGGCAGTTCGGGCTGGACTGTTCCCATGAGGCACAGGGTCAGACTGATTTGCATATGGCCATGTCTGAACTGGGGTGGTGGAGTGAGCTAAAGAATGATGATGGATTAAACCCAGATCAGTTGACTGGGGGTGAGTGTTTGATTTGCTCTAGCGCTCCGTCCATCATCCCCTTTGGTATCGCTTTGTTCGCCCTAAGTTGGCAGGGTATGCCCAGACGTGGGTCCCTTGCTCACTTTGCCACTGGATTCAAGATAGCCTGGCTGATGAGGGTTTTGAACCCGAAACCGGTCCCAGGATGCTTGTTTCCGGTCCAGGGAAGACATGGCTTGGCAGTTCGGGCTGGACTGTTCCCATGAGGCACAGGGTCAGACTGATTTGCTTATCGCCATGTCTGAACTGAGGTGGTGGAGTGAGCTAAAGAATGATGATGGATTAAACCCAGATCAGTTGACTGGGGGTGAGTGTTTGATTTGCTCTAGCGCTCCGTCCATCATCCCCTTTGGTATCGCCTTGTTCGCCCTAAGTTGGCAGGGTATGCCCAGACGTGGGTCCCTTGCTCCCTTTGCCACTGGATTCAAGATAGCCTGGCTGATGAGGGTTTTGAACCCGAAACCGGTCCCAGGATGCTTGTTTCCGGTCCAAGGAAGACATGGTTTGGCAGTTCGGGCTGGACTGTTCCCATGAGGCACAGGGTCAGACTGATTTGCATATGGCCATGTCTGAACTGGGGTGGTGGAGTAAGCTAAAGAATGATGATGGATTAAACCCAGATCAGTTGACTGGGGGTGAGTGTTTGATTTGCTCTAGCGCTCCGTCCATCATCCCCTTTGGTATCGCTTTGTTCGCCCTAAGTTGGCAGGGTATGCCCAGACGTGGGTCCCTTGCTCACTTTGCCACTGGATTCAAGATAGCCTGGCTGATGAGGGTTTTGAACCCGAAACCGGTCCCAGGATGCTTGTTTCCGGTCCAGGGAAGACATGGCTTGGCAGTTCGGGCTGGACTGTTCCCATGAGGCACAGGGTCAGACTGATTTGCATATGGCCATGTCTGAACTGGGGTGGTGGAGTGAGCTAAAGAATGATGATGGATTAAACCCAGATCAGTTGACTGGGGGGTGTTTGATTTGCTCTAGCGCTCCGTCCATCATCCCCTTTGGTATCGCTTTGTTCGCCCTAAGTTGGCAGGGTATGCCCAGACGTGGGTCCCTTGCTCACTTTGCCACTGGATTCAAGATAGCCTGGCTGATGAGGGTTTTGAACCCGAAACCGGTCCCAGGATGCTTGTTTCCGGTCCAGGGAAGACATGGCTTGGCAGTTCGGGCTGGACTGTTCCCATGAGGCACAGGGTCAGACTGATTTGCTTATCGCCATGTCTGAACTGGGGTGGTGGAGTGAGCTAAAGAATGATGATGGATTAAACCCAGATCAGTTGACTGGGGGTGAGTGTTTGATTTGCTCTAGCGCTCCGTCCATCATCCCCTTTGGTATCGCTTTGTTCGCCCTAAGTTGGCAGGGTATGCCCAGACGTGGGTCCCTTGCTCACTTTGCCACTGGATTCAAGATAGCCTGGCTGATGAGGGTTTTGAACCCGAAACCGGTCCCAGGATGCTTGTTTCCGGTCCAAGGAAGACATGGCTTGGCAGTTCGGACTGGACTGTTCCCATGAGGCACAGGGTCAGACTGATTTGCATATGGCCATGTCTGAACTGGGGTGGTGGAGTAAGCTAAAGAATGATGATGGATTAAACCCAGATCAGTTGACTGGGGGTGAGTGTTTGATTTGCTCTAGCGCTCCGTCCATCATCCCCTTTGGTATCGCTTTGTTCGCCCTAAGTTGGCAGGGTATGCCCAGACGTGGGTCCCTTGCTCACTTTGCCACTGGATTCAAGATAGCCTGGCTGATGAGGGTTTTGAACCCGAAACCGGTCCCAGGATGCTTGTTTCCGGTCCAGGGAAGACATGGCTTGGCAGTTCGGGCTGGACTGTTCCCATGAGGCACAGGGTCAGACTGATTTGCATATGGCCATGTCTGAACTGGGGTGGTGGAGTGAGCTAAAGAATGATGATGGATTAAACCCAGATCAGTTGACTGGGGGTGAGTTTTGATTTGCTCTAGCGCTCCGTCCATCATCCCCTTTGGTATCGCTTTGTTCGCCCTAAGTTGGCAGGGTATGCCCAGACGTGGGTCCCTTGCTCACTTTGCCACTGGATTCAAGATAGCCTGGCTGATGAGGGTTTTGAACCCGAAACCGGTCCCAGGATGCTTGTTTCCGGTCCAGGGAAGACATGGCTTGGCAGTTCGGGCTGGACTGTTCCCATGAGGCACAGGGTCAGACTGATTTGCATATGGCCATGTCTGAACTGGGGTGGTGGAGTGAGCTAAAGAATGCTGATGGATTAAACCCAGATCAGTTGACTGGGGGTGAGTGTTTGATTTGCTCTAGCGCTCCGTCCATCATCCCCTTTGGTATCACTTTGTTCGCCTTAAGTTGGCAGGGTATGCCCAGACGTTGGTCCCTTGCTCACTTTGCCACTGGATTCAAGATAGCCTGGCTGATGAGGGTTTTGAACCCGAAACCGGTCCCAGGATGCTTGTTTCCGGTCCAGGGAAGACATGGCTTGGCAGTTCGGGCTGGACTGTTCCCATGAGGCACAGGGTCAGACTGATTTGCATATGGCCATGTCTGAACTGGGGTGGTGGAGTGAGCTAAAGAATGATGATGGATTAAACCCAGATCAGTTGACTGGGGGTGAGTGTTTGATTTGCTCTAGCGCTCCGTCCATCATCCCCTTTGGTATCGCTTTGTTCGCCCTAAGTTGGCAGGGTATGCCCAGACGTGGGTCCCTTGCTCACTTTGCCACTGGATTCAAGATAGCCTGGCTGATGAGGGTTTTGAACCCGAAACCGGTCCCAGGATGCTTGTTTCCGGTCCAGGGAAGACATGGCTTGGCAGTTCGGGCTGGACTGTTCCCATGAGGCACAGGGTCAGACTGATTTGCATATGGCCATGTCTGAACTGGGGTGGTGGAGTGAGCTAAAGAATGATGATGGATTAAACCCAGATCAGTTGACTGGGGGTGAGTGTTTGATTTGCTCTAGCGCTCCGTCCATCATCCCCTTTGGTATCGCTTTGTTCGCCCTAAGTTGGCAGGGTATGCCCAGACGTGGGTCCCTTGCTCACTTTGCCACTGGATTCAAGATAGCCTGGCTGATGAGGGTTTTGAACCCGAAACCGGTCCCAGGATGCTTGTTTCCGGTCCAAGGAAGACATGGCTTGGCAGTTCGGGCTGGACTGTTCCCATGAGGCACAGGGTCAGACTGATTTGCATATGGCCATGTCTGAACTGGGGTGGTGGAGTGAGCTAAAGAATGATGATGGATTAAACCCAGATCAGTTGACTGGGGGTGAGTGTTTGATTTGCTCTAGCGCTCCGTCCATCATCCCCTTTGGTATCGCTTTGTTCGCCCTAAGTTGGCAGGGTATGCCCAGACGTGGGTCCCTTGCTCACTTTGCCACTGGATTCAAGATAGCCTGGCTGATGAGGGTTTTGAACCCGAAACCGGTCCCAGGATGCTTGTTTCTGGTCCAGGGAAGACATGGCTTGGCAGTTCGGGCTGGACTGTTCCCATGAGGCACAGGGTCAGACTGATTTGCATATGGCCATGTCTGAACTGGGGTGGTGGAGTGAGCTAAAGAATGATGATGGATTAAACCCAGATCAGTTGACTGGGGTGAGTGTTTGATTTGCTCTAGCGCTCCGTCCATCATCCCCTTTGGTATCGCTTTGTTCGCCCTAAGTTGGCAGGGTATGCCCAGACGTGGGTCCCTTGCTCACTTTGCCACTGGATTCAAGATAGCCTGGCTGATGAGGGTTTTGAACCCGAAACCGGTCCCAGGATGCTTGTTTCCGGTCCAGGGAAGACATGGCTTGGCAGTTCGGGCTGGACTGTTCCCATGAGGCACAGGGTCAGACTGATTTGCATATGGCCATGTCTGAACTGGGGTGGTGGAGTGAGCTAAAGAATGATGATGGATTAAACCCAGATCAGTTGACTGGGGGTGAGTGTTTGATTTGCTCTAGCGCTCCGTCCATCATCCCCTTTGGTATCGCTTTGTTCGCCCTAAGTTGGCAGGGTATGCCCAGACGTGGGTCCCTTGCTCACTTTGCCACTGGATTCAAGATAGCCTGGCTGATGAGGGTTTTGAACCCGAAACCGGTCCCAGGATGCTTGTTTCCGGTCCAGGGAAGACATGGCTTGGCAGTTCGGGCTGGACTGTTCCCATGAGGCACAGGGTCAGACTGATTAGCATATGGCCATGTCTGAACTGGGGTGGTGGAGTGAGCTAAAGAATGATGATGGATTAAACCCAGATCAGTTGACTGGGGGTGAGTGTTTGATTTGCTCTAGCGCTCCGTCCATCATCCCCTTTGGTATCGCTTTGTTCGCCCTAAGTTGGCAGGGTATGCCCAGACGTGGGTCCCTTGCTCCCTTTGCCACTGGATTCAAGATAGCCTGGCTGATGAGGGTTTTGAACCCGAAACCAGTCCCAGGATGCTTGTTTCCGGTCCAAGGAAGACATGGCTTGGCAGTTCGGGCTGGACTGTTCCCATGAGGCACAGGGTCAGACTGATTTGCATATGGCCATGTCTGAACTGGGGTGGTGGAGTAAGCTAAAGAATGATGATGGATTAAACCCAGATCAGTTGACTGGGGGTGAGTGTTTGATTTGCTCTAGCGCTCCGTCCATCATCCCCTTTGGTATCGCTTTGTTTGCCCTAAGTTGGCAGGGTATGCCCAGACGTGGGTCCCTTGCTCACTTTGCCACTGGATTCAAGATAGCCTGGCTGATGAGGGTTTTGAAACTGAAACCGGTCCCAGGATGCTTGTTTCCGGTCCAGGGAAGACATGGCTTTGCAGTTCGGGCTGGACTGTTCCAATGAGGCACAGGGTCAGACTGATTTGCATATGGCCATGTCTGAACTGGGGTGGTGGAGTGAGCTAAAGAATGATGATGGATTAAACCCATATCAGTTGACTGGGGGTGAGTGTTTGATTTGCTCTAGCGCTCCGTCCATCATCCCCTTTGGTATCGCTTTGTTCGCCCTAAGTTGGCAGGGTATGCCCAGACGTGGGTCCCTTGCTCACTTTGCCACTGGATTCAAGATAGCCTGGCTGATGAGGGTTTTGAACCCGAAACCGGTCCCAGGATGCTTGTTTCCGGTCCAGGGAAGACATGGCTTGGCAGTTCGGGCTGGACTGTTCCCATGAGGCACAGGGTCAGACTGATTTGCATATGGCCATGTCTGAACTGGGGTGGTGGAGTGAGGTAAAGAATGATGATGGATTAAACCCAGATCAGTTGACTGGGGGTGAGTGTTTGATTTGCTCTAGCGCTCCGTCCATCATCCCCTTTGGTATCGCTTTGTTCGCCCTAAGTTGGCAGGGTATGCCCAGACGTGGGTCCCTTGCTCACTTTGCCACTGGATTCAAGATAGCCTGGCTGATGAGGGTTTTGAACCCGAAACCGGTCCCAGGATGCTTGTTTCCGGTCCAGGGAAGACATGGCTTGGCAGTTCGGGTGGACTGTTCCCATGAGGCACAGGGTCAGACTGATTTGCTTATCGCCATGTCTGAACTGGGGTGGTGGAGAGAGCTAAAGAATGATGATGGATTAAACCCAGATCAGTTGACTGGGGGTGAGTGTTTGATTTGCTCTAGCGCTCCGTCCATCATCCCCTTTGGTATCGCTTTGTTCGCCCTAAGTTGGCAGGGTATGCCCAGACGTGGGTCCCTTGCTCCCTTTGCCACTGGATTCAAGATAGCCTGGCTGATGAGGGTTTTGAACCCGAAACCGGTCCCAGGATGCTTGTTTCCGGTCCAAGGAAGACATGGTTTGGCAGTTCGGGCTGGACTGTTCCCATGAGGCACAGGGTCAGACTGATTTGCATATGGCCATGTCTGAACTGGGGTGGTGGAGTAAGCTAAAGAATGATGATGGATTAAACCCAGATCAGTTGACTGGGGGTGAGTGTTTGATTTGCTCTAGCGCTCCGTCCATCATCCCCTTTGGTATCGCTTTGTTTGCCCTAAGTTGGCAGGGTATGCCCAGACGTGGGTCCCTTGCTCACTTCAAGATCGCCTGGCTGATGAGGGTTTTGAACCCGAAACCGGTCCCAGGATGCTTGTTTCCGGTCCAGGGAAGACATGGCTTGGCAGTTCGGGCTGGACTGTTCCCATGAGGCACAGGGTCAGACTGATTTGCATATGGCCATGTCTGAACTGGGGTGGTGGAGTGAGCTAAAGAATGATGATGGATTAAACCCAGATCAGTTGACTGGGGGTGAGTGTTTGATTTGCTCTAGCGCTCCGTCCATCATCCCCTTTGGTATCGCTTTGTTCGCCCTAAGTTGGCAGGGTATGCCCAGACGTGGGTCCCTTGCTCACTTTGCCACTGGATTCAAGATAGCCTGGCTGATGAGGGTTTTGAACCCGAAACCGGTCCCAGGATGCTTGTTTCCGGTCCAGGGAAGACATGGCTTGGCAGTTCGGGCTGGACTGTTCCCATGAGGCACAGGGTCAGACTGATTTGCATATGGCCATGTCTGAACTGGGGTGGTGGAGTGAGCTAAAGAATGATGATGGATTAAACCCATATCAGTTGACTGGGGGTGAGTGTTTGATTTGCTCTAGCGCTCCGTCCATCATCCCCTTTGGTATCGCTTTGTTCGCCCTAAGTTGGCAGGGTATGCCCAGACGTGGGTCCCTTGCTCACTTTGCCACTGGATTCAAGATAGCCTGGCTGATGAGGGTTTTGAACCCGAAACCGGTCCCAGGATGCTTGTTTCCGGTCCAGGGAAGACATGGCTTGGCAGTTCGGGCTGGACTGTTCCCATGAGGCACAGGGTCAGACTGATTTGCATATGGCCATGTCTGAACTGGGGTGGTGGAGTGAGCTAAAGAATGATGATGGATTAAACCCAGATCAGTTGACTGGGTGTGAGTGTTTGATTTGCTCTAGCGCTCCGTCCATCATCCCCTTTGGTATCGCTTTGTTTGCCCTAAGTTGGCAGGGTATGCCCAGACGTGGGTCCCTTGCTCACTTCAAGATAGCCTGGCTGATGAGGGTTTTGAACCCGAAACCGGTCCCAGGATGCTTGTTTCCGGTCCAGGGAAGACATGGCTTGGCAGTTCGGGCTGGACTGTTCCCATGAGGCACAGGGTCAGACTGATTTGCATATGGCCATGTCTGAACTGGGGTGGTGGAGTGAGCTAAAGAATGATGATGGATTAAACCCAGATCAGTTGACTGGGGGTGAGTGTTTGATTTGCTCTAGCGCTCCGTCCATCATCCCCTTTGGTATCGCTTTGTTCGCCCTAAGTTGGCAGGGTATGCCCAGACGTGGGTCCCTTGCTCACTTTGCCACTGGATTCAAGATAGCCTGGCTGATGAGGGTTTTGAACCCGAAACCGGTCCCAGGATGCTTGTTTCCGGTCCAGGGAAGACATGGCTTGGCAGTTCGGGCTGGACTGTTCCCATGAGGCACAGGGTCAGACTGATTTGCATATGGCCATGTCTGAACTGGGGTGGTGGAGTGAGCTAAAGAATGATGATGGATTAAACCCAGATCAGTTGACTGGGGGTGAGTGTTTGATTTGCTCTAGCGCTCCGTCCATCATCCCCTTTGGTATCGCTTTGTTCGCCCTAAGTTGGCAGGGTATGCCCAGACGTGGGTCCCTTGCTCACTTTGCCACTGGATTCAAGATAGCCTGGCTGATGAGGGTTTTGAACCCGAAACTGGTCCCAGGATGCTTGTTTCCGGTCCAGTGAAGACATGGCTTGGCAGTTCGGGCTGGACTGTTCCCATGAGGCACAGGGTCAGACTGATTTGCATATGGCCATGTCTGAACTGGGGTGGTGGAGTGAGCTAAAGAATGATGATGGATTAAACCCAGATCAGTTGACTGGGGGTGAGGGTTTGATTTGCTCTAGCGCTCCGTCCATCATCCCCTTTGGTATCGCTTTGTTCGCCCTAAGTTGGCAGGGTATGCCCAGACGTGGGTCCCTTGCTCACTTTTTTTTTTTTTTTTTTTTTAAACTTTGTTTATTGCATTTGAAAAACAAATTTCACCAATATTGGTGTCATGCATTACAACGCAACATTACAAACAACTGTCATAACTCGTGACCCATCGGTACAGTGCGTTTATAGTTTACATATTTCAAGTTTATCAGTTCTCTGTAATCTTCTGTGCCCACTCCGCCCTGTAATGCCCCTAAGCTTCTTGTATAGGTGAATTAGTTATGTCACGCTGGTGAAGAAATTGGCGCAATGGCTCCCAAATGTCCCTGGGTTTCGATGTCGTCGGCAGTTCCTCTGCGTATAGCTCCAATCTTTCTTTACAATATACTAGGTCTTTGAGCCAGTGAGTGTCCTGCGGTGCACGCTTCCCTCCCCATGTTATGGCAACCCGCCTCTTGGCCATCAACAGTGATACTCGTACAAATTTACCAACAGTGCCCTTCACTTGTGGCAGCAAACCCAGCAAGCACTCCACTGGCGTGCACTGCAAATCTATCCCAGTCATTTGGCGTAGGTGCCGCACGACCCGCACTCAGAAATCCGCAACACGTGCACACTCCCACGCCAAATGCCAAAAGTCTGCCTCCAAGTGGCGGCAGCGCGTGCAACGACTAGAGTCCCGGAGGCCATACTTGTATATCTTGGACCACGTGTAATACAATTGATGAATGTACTTAAAATGTATAATACGAAGGTTGCCATTGGGTGTGAGTTGACTGGTTAGGTTACATACACTTTCCCACTCCGATAACGTTAGGGGGTTGGGAAGCCTGTCATTCCACCGGGCTAGACTCCTGTCTGGGGCTCTAGGGATGTTGGCTCGTATTGCTCTGTAGAGCTTTGTGACCAACTTTTTCCGCGTAGGTGTAGTCAACAATACTTGCAGAGATTGTAGAGTAGATGGTTCGTCTGAATATTTCGAATAATGTGACTTTATGGCATGCCTAAGCCTGTGTATCGTGAATGTAAAAAGAGGCGTGGGGTTAGTAATGTATTGTAGGTCCGCCGTCTTGAGGAGTTTACCGTTTGGGTATAGATCCTGCATTGCATTCAGTCCAGCTTCTCTCAGTGCCTTCAACGGGCCCTTCTCCTGCAATACCGAGATGGCAGCATGGTGTGCAATGGGCAATGCCGGGGCGTATATGGGTAGTTTGGAGGTGAGTCTACTAATATCTTGCCATGCTGTAATAGTAGTGTCTATGGGATTAATTTCATCTTTCGGGGTGTTTCTAGATGTATGTGTAATGATACCCGACAGGGGGTCGGACTGGCGTCACCATCCTCCACGGCAACATGTGGAGTATAAGCATGTGGGTTGAACCAATAAAATGCATATTGCGCTTGAGCACTCAGGTAGTACGCGTACAGGTCCGGGGCACCAAACCCACCCTGGGCGTAGTCAAGTGTCAGGGTAGCCCAGCCCACCCGCGCCTGTTTGCCTCCCCAAATCAATCGGAGCAAGGCCGTACGCAAGGTTTTAAAAAAGTGCAGTGGCATAGTGATTGGGATATTAGAAAAAAGATATAAAAATCTCGGGAGGACAACCATCTTTATAATGGCTATGCGATCAGATAGGGAGAGCGGTAGAGTAGTCCATCGATCGATTTGCTGATCGAGGGTGGCACAAGCGCGTCCATAATTTTCTTGCCGGACCAACGCCGGATCTCGATGTATCCAGATTCCCAGGTATTTAACTGGATCTGAGGTGCACATTAAGGGGTAGTCTCGTGGCGGAGGGGAAGTAATGGCTGTCAGAGGTATAATGACAGATTTGTCCCAGTTAATAGTTAGACCTGAGCATAGGCCAAATCTAGTGTATTCTCTCAGTAGAGGCGCCAAGTTACGATCAGGCTCCCGCACGAATAGGACCATGTCGTCCGCATATAGGGATATGCTTACCGGGCGATGAAGAAAATTAAGGGCTGTTTCCCGATGTCTCTGACGTATCACACACGCCAGGGGCTCAAGCGCTAGTGCGAATAGTAAGGGGATAATGGGCACCCTTGTCTGGTGCCCCGTCTTATCGAGAATGGCTCTGACGTCAGTCCCTCCACCCTCACCCGTGCTGTCGGGTCATTGTAAAGCAGCCGCACCCAACCCAGGTACATCGGAGGGAATCCCATTCTCTGTAGGATAATGAACATATAGCTCCATTCTATAGAATCGAAGGCTTTCGCCGCGTCAAGCAAGACTGCCGCGGCATGTAAGCTTGGATCAAGAATGTGCATCATCGCAAATATAGTTCTAAGATTGTGGGAAGTGGATCTCTCCGGTATAAAACCGGATTGGTCTGGGAGAACCAGCAAAGGCATCAGGGGCTGCAGTCTCGTCGCCAGTATTTTTGCCAGTACTTTGGCGTCTAAGTTAATCAGTGATAGCGGTCGATACGAGTCGCAGCGGTCAGCAGGCTTGTCTTTTTTAAGTAGCGTTATGATCAGTGCCTGCCGTAGGGAAGGTGGCAAGATGCCCACTTCGTGAGCCTCCGCGTAGACAGCTAACAAGTGTGGTGCTAAAAGGTCCGCGAATTCCTTATAAAACTCAGCCGTAAGGCCGTCTGGCCCTGGTGCCTTTCCATTAGGAAGGTCGAGTATGGCCGCTTTAAAATCGGATATTCCAATAGGTTGGGATAGATATTCTCTATGGCTATCTGCTAGCCATGCGCATGCAACATCTGCCAAATATTCCGCTATATTGGCTTCGGTCGTGGTCCCGCACGATTGGTACATTTCAGCATAGAAGGCGCGGAACTGCTCCACCTGCTCCAGTGTTGTATAATGCTCTACTCCCCTAGTGTCGGTTATTTTGTCAATGCGCGTCTGCTCGGCACGTATCTTGAGTTTTGTAGCAAGGTTTCTGCCTGGTCTCCCGCCCTCACCATATGCCCTGGCTACATGCCTTCGAGAGAGATATCGCATCTCAGACTCCGCCAGAGTGTCGTACTCAAGAATCAGTTCGTGAATACGGTGGAGTGTTTCCTGGTCCGGGTGCGTTGTATATGCCGCTTCCAGACCGGCAAGCGTAGTTTCAAGTTTTGCTAGCTGGTGTCTAAGGTCCTTTAATATACCGGCCGTAGTACTCATACAGACACCCCGGATTGTGACCTTGAATGCCTCCCATAGTGTTGCCGTACTAGTGACCGTGCCGACATTGAGTTCAAAATATTGCTCTATGGCCTTTCTTATGGTGTCAGTGTAAATGGGGTCGAGTAACGCCTCGGATCTGAAACGCCATGTGAATGGGCGGCGCCGTGTATCTGGGATAGTGTAGGTTAGCTGTACTGGGTTATGGTCAGAGAGTGTGCGGGGTAGCGTGATAACCTCCGTGTTCCACCCAGTTATCTCAACACTAATAAGCCAGTAGTCCAATCTGGACCAACTATTGTGCGCAGGTGTGGCGTGTGTGCCCTCCTTCACTGAGCTATTGTGCAATCTCCAGATGTCCACCAACCCGAATTCCAATATAGCTTCGTTTACACATCGGGCAACTTTCGGTGACCGGGCTCCCTGTGGGCATGATTTATCCAGCTCAGGGTCTAGGTGTGTATTTAGGTCTCCACCCCACAGTGTGACTACCTCTGGCCAGTCTCTAAGTATTCCGACCATGCGCTGAAATGCCTCTGGTTCGTCAGCAATAGGCCCGTACATATTAACAAACGTAACCAGTGTGTTTCCAAGTTTCCCATGAACCATGGCGCATCTTCCCTCTGTATCTATATGAGTATTAATTGGAAGAAAAGGGACGCCCCTCTTGACCATTATAAGGACACCTCTGGCGTAAGAAGAATAGGAGGACGCCAATTTGAACCCTGCCCATTTTCGTGCAATTCTGGCTTCTGTCTCCCTGGTAAGGTGCGTCTCTTGCAGGAGAGCCACTTGTACGCCGTGTCTGTCCAAATACCCAAACACTTGACAAATCTTTTTTGGGTTATTCAACCCACGGACATTCCATGTCAAACATCTGTATTGTTCACCCATAGGTGCCTGGAGGTGTGTATTCTAGCAGAGCGTGGAATCGCCAATTGAGCAGACACATTAATAGGAGAATTTCTTGCACAGAAGAGGTACAGATATAATCACATAAAACTAACTTCAACTTATCAAAACATAATCCCCCTCCCCCCTCCCACTTCAGCAACCCAATCATGCCAAAGCCATACCCATTGCCCAGAAAGGGCTCCAACAGAAACACGGAGGGCTGCCCCTTCGAAACTTGATGGGGTACTCCCATAGGGGGAACGTAGTGGCGCCTACTTCTCCCCGGTGTGGTAGGGAGGAGGCCGCCTGCAAGTGTATGAGGTAAAGCCTCTGACCCACCTGCAGTCCATTTTTTACATTTGGATATTACAAAACGTGAGTGCAACCAGAGCGGTTAAGTGATCTAAACCCTCCCAACGCTTGCCGGACGCATAGTTCAAGCCTGGCACACCCGCTCATAGTCATCTGTAAGAGAGGCCGCATCCGCAGGCCCTCAGCGTCTGCCCTATACTAATATTTAACAATATGCTAATGTGTACATACCCCTCCAGCAATCTTTGTGTGTCACGAAGAACCCCGCAGCTGGGCCGTAACACCCCAAACGTGAATGTCTAAACCAGTACAGAGCAAACCTGTCAGGAGAAATACATAAACAGGGTAAACAGCATCATGCAGTCAAGGAACATGGAGAGCCGGGACACAGCATCAGTACCGCAATACATCCCCTACTATACAGCCAGATCCGCCTCTGGCAGGTCCTCCCCGCCCCGTTATCCCAGAGCAGAAGGAGAGCAGAGACTCGTGTTGTCAGTCATCAATGTCAGATGTGTGCGCAACTGTCTGCTTCTTGCGCCGAATCGACTGGGCGTAGTCCATGGCTTGTTTTGGATTATTGAAGATTTTTGCCGCATTGTCCACCCCAATCCGGAGGCGAGCGGGATACAGCATGGCATAAGGTACTTGTTCTTGTTGAAATATTTTCTTGACCCCTTGGAATTCCTTCCTCGCAGTCTGGACCAGGACAGTAAAATCCGGGTAAAAAGAAAGGGTGTTCCCTTGATGTTGTATGGTGCCCTTCTGACGGGCTATGCGTAGCACCGTGTCACGATCTCTAAAGTTGAGCAGGCGTGCAATAATAGGCCTAGGGGGGCTCCCGGTGGAGGCCGGGGGCAAGAGACCTGTGCGCCCGCTCCACCACCAGCATATTCGATAGGGTCTCTGGGCCGCAGATGTCCCGGAAGAGAGCCTCAACATATTCTTCCAGCCGCCCCACATTCGTGGATTCTGGTAGGCCTAAAATGCGCACGTTATTGCGCCGTGATCGCGCTTCGATGTCCTCATTCTTATTTTTTATGAGCGCTAGGATCTTTTCAATGTCCGAGGTCTTGGCTGCAACTTGCTGTAGGCCATCTTCGGTGTCTGATATCCGCTGCTCTGCCTCCCCCAGCCGAGCTGTTTGCTTATCAACTTTGGCCGATATAGTGTCCATGTGACCATTCAGCGCCTCGATCTTGCCATCTATAGATTGCAGGCTGGCTTGTATCGCCGCAAGCGTCTTTTCAAGTGCGGTGGATGTCTGTGCAGTCGATTCCAGCTCTGAGTCCGATGCCGCATTTTGGGTGGATCTGAAACCCTTACGCAGCTAAAAAGTTTAGCCGCGGTTGGTTTTTATCCGGCTTGCCCATGTCTACTGAGGGTATAGGATGCACAGCAGCTAGTGCACAGGGGCTGTCACTGCCACCAGGATTCCCACCAGTGTGGGCAGCTTCACCACACAGCGGTATCACGCTGTCTCAGAGCTCAATAAGTGAGGCCTACCGCCCCACCTCACGCTCTGCAACTGGAGCGGGCAGCAGTCCCAGCCCACAGGCACCACAGCAGTAGGGCCGTAATCGCAGTCTTTAGCCCCAAGAGACCCACACTTGTCAACGCGCTCCAGGGTCGCAAGTCCACCGCCACCCTGGCATCAAGATGCTCGCCAGCAGCTACAGACAGCAAGGTCCTGAACTAGCTTCCACACTCTCCTCCCTGCGACATTCGGGACTCAAATCTCCGCCTCCAGTGCACCAGCCTCTCAGTCCCAATCAATTGTAACCCATCGAGGCAGGTGGAGGGGGAGAGGCGCTAATGGACCTTAACTACTAAGTGCCAGGCGTGGTAGTGTCAGTGCAGTCTCCCCGGGTCGCGCACCAAATCCCGAGTCTCCGTCCTACAGGGAGCTGGCGGCCATATTGTGTGCTGGGGCCTCTAATACAGGGTGAAGCCGGTGGCTTGCGTGGCACTCACCCGCGGCACTTCTGGTTCGCGGTGCGTAGGGCCCCAGGCAGTCTCCGCACTCCGTCCGCGCCAGCTCAGGGACAGGGCTCCACCGTCTGCCAGGCAACGTAGCCGCCTCCTACGGATCCCCGCGCCGCCTCCGCGGTGGGACAACAGGCGCAGCGCCGGGCACCCGGTCTCGGTCAGCGCCGCCCGTCTGCCAGCTTATGTCGGAGCCGCGTCCACTGCGGCGCGCGTTCCTCAACTCAGGGGCGATCCCCCGCCTTCAGCGTCGTACCGGAGGATAGCTCTCCGCTTCAGTGCACTCCGCTGTCGTGTGAAGCTCGCGGTGGGTCTTAGCCTCTCAGTATTCCTGAAGAATTACGGCGGCGGCCGGCAGAGCTGCACTACTGTGCTGCCATCTTGCCGCGCGCCAAACCACGCCCGGGTCCCTTGCTCACTTTGCCACTGGATTCAAGATAGCGTGGCTGATGAGGGTTTTGAACCCGAAACCGGTCCCAGGATGCTTGTTTCCGGTCCAGGGAAGACATGGCTTGTCAGTTCGGGCTGGACTGTTCCCATGAGGCACAGGGTCAGACTGATTTGCATATGGCCATGTCTGAACCGGGGTGGTGGAGTGAGCTAAAGAATGATGATGGATTAAACCCAGATCAGTTGACTGGGGGTGAGTGTTTGATTTGCTCTAGCGCTCCGTCCATCATCCCCTTTGGTATCGCTTTGTTCGCCCTAAGTTGGCAGGGTATGCCCAGACGTGGGTCCCTTGCTCACTTTGCCACTGGATTCAAGATAGCCTGGCTGATGAGGGTTTTGAACCCGAAACCGGTCCCAGGATGCTTGTTTCCGGTCCAGGGAAGACATGGCTTGGCAGTTCGGGCTGGACTGTTCCCATGAGGCACAGGGTCAGACTGATTTGCATATGGCCATGTCTGAACTGGGGTGGTGGAGTGAGCTAAAGAATGATGATGGATTAAACCCAGATCAGGTGACTGGGGGTGAGTGTTTGATTTGCTCTAGCGCTCCGTCCATCATCCCCTTTGGTATCGCTTTGTTCGCCCTAAGTTGGCAGGGTATGCCCAGACGTGGGTCCCTTGCTCACTTTGCCACTGGATTCAAGATAGCCTGGCTGATGAGGGTTTTGAACCCGAAACCGGTCCCAGGATGCTTGTTTCCGGTCCAGGGAAGACATGGCTTGGCAGTTCGGGCTGGACTGTTCCCATGAGGCACAGGGTCAGACTGATTTGCATATGGCCATGTCTGAACTGGGGTGGTGGAGTGAGCTAAAGGATGATGATGGATTAAACCCAGATCAGTTGACTGGGGATGAGTGTTTGATTTGCTCTAGCGCTCCGTCCATCATCCCCTTTGGTATCGCTTTGTTCGCCCTAAGTTGGCAGGGTATGCCCAGACGTGGGTCCCTTGCTCACTTTGCCACTGGATTCAAGATAGCCTGGCTGATGAGGGTTTTGAACCCGAAACCGGTCCCAGGATGCTTGTTTCCGGTCCAGGGAAGACATGGCTTGGCAGTTCGGGCTGGACTGTTCCCATGAGGCACAGGGTCAGACTGATTTGCATATGGCCATGTCTGAACTGGGGTGGTGGAGTGAGTTAAAGAATGATGATGGATTAAACCCAGATCAGTTGACTGGGG
>CAWUFW010024250.1:0-63425 GCA_963921515.1 Calotriton arnoldi | reverse complement strand
TCTTGCTTCTTTCTGCATCTCTCTTGCTTCTTTCTGTACCCCTCGTGCCTCTTTCTGCACCCCTCATCCCTCTTTCTACAATCCTCTTGCCTCTTTCTGCACCTCTGTTGCTTCTTTCTGCACTTCTCTTCCTGCTTTCTGCACCTCTGTCCCTTCTTTCTGCAAACCTTGTGCCTCTTTCTGCACCCCTCTTCCCTCTTTCTGCACCCCTCTTGCATCTTTCTGAACTTCTGTTCCCCCTTTCTGCATCTCTGTTGCTTCTTTCTGTATTTCTCTTGCTTCTTTCTGCATCTCTCTTGCTTTTTTCTGCACCCCGTGCCTCTTTCTGCACCCCTCATCCCTCTTTCTGCACTCTTCTTGCCTCTTTCTGTACCTCTAGCTTCTTTCTGCATCCCTTTTGCCTCTTTCTGCACCCCTCTTGCCTCTTTCTGCACCTCTGCTCCTTCTTTCTGCACTTCTTTTGTTTCTTTCTGCAGCTCTCTTGCTTCTTTCTGGACCCACTTGTGTCTTTCACCACACCTCATCCCTCTTTCTTCACCCTTGTTGCCTCTTTCTACACCTCTGTTCCTTCTTTCTGCACTTCTTTTGTTTCTTTCTGCACATCTCTTGCTTATTTCTGCACCCCTTGTGCCTCTTTCTGCACCCCTCTTCCCTCTTTTTGCACACCTCTTGCCTCTTTCTGCACCTCTGTTGCTTCTTCCTGCACTACTCTTGCTTCTTTCTGCACCTCTTTGCTTCTTTCCGCACCACTCATGCTTCTTACTGCACCCCTCTTCCCTCTTTCTGCACCCCTCTTGCCTCTTTCTGCACCTCTGTTGCTTTGTTCTGCACTTCTTTTGTTTCTTTCTGCACCTCTCTTGCTTCTTCCTGCACCCCTCGTGCCTCTTTCGGCACCCCTCTTCCCTCTCTATGCACTCCTCTTGCCTCTTTCTGCACCTCTGTTGCTTCTTTCTGCACTTCTTTTGTTTCTTTTTGCACCCCTCTTGCCTCTTTCTGCACCTCTGTTCCTTCTTTCTGCACTTCTTTTGTTTCTTTCTGCACCTCTGTTGCTTCGTTCTGCACTTCTTTTGTTTCTTTCTGCACCTCTGTTGCTTCTTCCTACACCCCTCTTGCCTCTTTCTGCACCTCTGTTGCTTCTTCCTACACTACTCTTTCTTCTTTCTTCACCCCTTTTGCCTCTTTCTGCACCCCTCTTGCCTATTTCTGCACCTCTGTTCCTTCTTTCTACACTTCTTTTGTTTCTTTCTCCACCCCTCTTCCCTCTTTCTTCAACCTTGTTGTCTCTTTCTACACCTCTGTTCCTTCTTTCTGCACTTCTTTTGTTTCTTTCTGCACATCTCTTGCTTATTTCTGCACCCCTCTTCCCTCTTTTTGCACTCCTCTTGCCTCTTTCTGCACCTCTGTTGCTTCTTCCTGCACTACTCTTGCTTCTTTCTGCACCTCTTTGCTTCTTTCCGCACCACTCATGCTTATTACCCCCAGGTCCCTCTAGTCCTCGCCCCTTCATAACTAATGAGATAGTCCTATCTCGCAGACAGAAAAAGAACGAAGGAATGCTGGACCTACCCCTCCCCCTCCCTCTGGGAGTACATAAGCGTACAGGTCCCAGCATTCCTCCTGTTCTTTTTTCTGTCTCTGCCTGTCGGAGAGAGAACGTTGCAGGAGCTTTCTTGCTCCTGTCTGTGCTGGTGTACTCACATGGATGCTGCCGGGCGAGTGTCCTTGTGTCTTTCGCTGTTTCCTCACCCTCCCTGCCGGGCTTGGGGGGTGTGGTACGGGCCCCGTTTTGCCTCCTGGAGTTGCTGGGGTCTTCTGGCCGCCCCTCCTGGCTTGCCGGGTTTTGCCGGGGGGGGGCGCGGCGTGTACGGCCAACGGAAGGAGGGTTGCTGTGTTTCCGCCTTCCGGGTCGTGTTGCCTGTCTTCCGGGTTCAGCGGTGCGGTGGAAGTCAGGCATTTCGAGGCGGGCTCCTTCGTTTGAGGGATTTTAGGAGCCCGCGAGGGTGAGTACCACATAGCGGTTTGGCTGTGTGTCATTTCTCCTGCCGGTATCTTGCTTTCTGCAGTTTTGGGGGCATTGGTGCTTTCCTCTAGTCTTCGACTGTTCCTGGTGGGCTCTTGGATTCCTTGTTGGCTGGGTTGCTGACGCACAGTCGACATGGGGAAACATGCTTGTAAGAGCCGCCATAGGGAGCGCTCCTCCTCCTCTGATTCTTCATCCTCCCCTTCTCCTGCCAGGTCTCAGCGTCGCAGGGAGTGCGGTGATGCCAGAATTAAGCGTCTCATCAGGGAGACTCTTAGCGAGATGGGAGGTGATGGTGCTCATTCTAAGGGCACTGGTCCGGTGTCCTCTGGCTCCTCTGGTGGCGAGGCTGAGTGGTTGGGGGATTCTGAGCACAAGGGCAAATACATTGACAAGGACGTGTTGGCTCGGTTACTGAAGCATGTCAAGTCTAACATGGGGTTTCCGGATGGTGAGGCTCCCAGTACGTCTGGTGGTCCCTTGTTGCACCAGTTTCAAAGCTCTGCTACTGTTGATGTGCCTGTTCATCCTTTTATTAAGGATGTCCTGCAGCGGGAGTGGGTGGATCCCGATCGGATCTTGCTCCCTCGTTTCATGGCTAAACTTTATCCTTTGCAGGATATGGCTGCGGATTTGCCGGACTCAATCCCTATTGATTCCTTTGTGGCCAGTCTGGTGGGTCACACTTCCTTGGCGGAGGATGCGGTGCTGAAGGATCCTGTTGATAAGAAGGTTGATTCCTCCCTCAAGAAGGTGTATTCTGGTTCTCATTTGGCTTTGAGGGCTGGCATTTATGGGACTTATGTTTTGCAGTCCTTGCTTTCGGATCTCAAGTCCCTGTACCAATCAATGGATGATGCTACTGACTGTTCCGGTCTTCTGGAGCATATTGGGAGACAAGTGGAGTTCCTGTCGGATGTGTCCTTCGATGTGGTGCGGGCCTCTGCCCTTTCCAGTGGGGCATGTGTGGCTGCTCGTCGCAATCTTGTGTTGCGGGACTGGAAGACAGACTCTGCCCAGAAGGCTTGCGCTTTACGTCTGCCTTTCAATGGGAGAATGATGTTTGGGGAGGAGTTGGAGGATAAGTTGCATAAGTTGTTTAAGGAAAAGAAGCATTCTTCTTCTTTTAAGCAGGCCTCTGCTGTTTCTGTTTCCTCTAGGCCTAAATCCTTTTTCCGTCCTTCCTCTCGGAGGCAGTTTTCTGGGGGACGGGGAAGGTTTTCTTCCGGCCGTGGCCGGGATAGAAAGGCTAAGTCCCCCCTCCCAAGCCGCGTTCCTGACTATATGACTGGGGATCCCGGATCATTGGTAGGAGGTCGGCTGCGCTTCTTCCTGCCTGCCTGGGTGCAGTCCTGTTCAGACGCTTGGGTGTTGGACATCATTCGCATGGGTCATGTCATAGAGTTCTCCTGTCCTCCTCCAGACTCGGGGGTTCGTCCGACTCCTTGGCCGTCCTGTCTGTCCAGGAGGTCCGAGCTGTCTCTAGGGATCGATGCTCTTCTTCGGAAGGGTGCGATTCAGGAGGTTCCTCCTCTGGAAGTCGGGCTGGGGTTTTACTCTCGGATTTTCCTGGTTCCCAAGGTGACAGGGGGTTCCGCCTGGTCCTGGATTTGAAGGCCCTGAACAAATGGGTGGTTCGTCTGCCTTTTTCGCATGGAGACTCTTCAGCGGGTGATTCCGTTGGTGCTTCCAGGCCATTTCATGTGCACCCTCGATCTTCAGGACGCGTACTACCATGTCCCGATTCATCCCCGGTCCCGTCGCTTCCTGAGGTTCTGTGTTCAGGGCGTCACTTTCAGTTTCTGGTCCTGCCGTTCGGCCTGAGGTCTGCTCCACGTGTTTTTACAAAGGTGGTGGCTCCGGTGGTGGCTGTGTTGCATCTTCGGGGGATCCTAGTGTACCCTTACCTCGACGACTGGTTGATCCATGCTCCATCTCGGTCCCTGTTGTTGGAGGCTCAGGGGGTGGTGTGTTCTGTGTTGAGGGATCATGGGTTTCTTCTGAATCTGCCCAAGTGTCAGCTGTCGCCCTCCCAGGACTTGACTTTCATTGGAGCCCGGTTTCGGACCGATCTCGGCAGGGTATTCCTGCCCGTGCCTCGGGTCTTGACGTTGGTGTCTCTGGCTCGGAGGTTCCTGCAGGGGTGTTCCTTTCCGGTTCGCCTCTGGTTGCGTCTTCTGGGCCTCATGGCGGCGACGGTGTTTACTGTGGCCTGGGCTCGTTTTCACCTCCGTCCTCTCTGGTTGTACCTTCTGTCTCGCTGGGATCCTGTGTCTCGCGAGCTGGATTGTCTTCTTCCTGTGTCCCCTTCGGTCCGCCCTGCCCTTCTTTGGTGGACGGTGTCGGCCCATCTATCGCGGGGTCTGCCTCTGCAACCATCTTCTCCGGTCGTCCTGACTACGGATGCCAGTTCTTTCGGGTGGGGTGCGACCTTGGGTTCCCTGTCCCTTCAGGGTCGTTGGTCCCTTCAGGAGAGTCGTCGTTCGTCCAATTGGAGGGAACTGTCGGCTGTGTTCCAGGCTGTGATGGGGTTTCGGGTTCGGTTGCTCGGTCACCATGTTGTGGTGAGATCAGACAACACGGTGACGGTTGCTTACCTGAATCATCAGGGGGGTGTTCGCTCCTCCTCCCTGAACTCGGTGGTGATCCCCCTGTTCTGTTGGGCGGAGGGGCATCTGTTGTCTCTGTCGGCGGTTCATATTCAGGGCGTGGACAACGGGGTGGCGGATGCCCTCAGCCGTTGTTTCCCCGCCTCTCTGGAGTTGTCTCTGACTCCGGTGGCTTTTCGGCTTGTGTGCGGGAGGTTTGGTCTTCCCTTTCTCGACCTCTTTGCTTCCCGGCTCAATACCCAGCTGCCCCGGTTCTGCTCCCGGGGTCCTCAGGAGGGTTGCTGGGGAGTGGATGCCCTGACCATTCCCTGGCCATCCAGGCTCCTCTATGCTTTCCCTCCTCTAGCGCTGATTCCCCGGCTTTTGGCCCGCCTGTGTCGGGAGGATCGGGTGGTGGTAGTTGTGGTTCCATTTTGGCCTCGGAGGTCTTGGTTTCCGACTCTGCGGTTGTTGGCTGTGCAGGGTCCCTGGTTTCTTCCTCTGTCTTCTTCCCCCTGCGGTCTGCTCCGTCGCTGTCTCTTCTGAGGTTGCGTCTGTCGGTGTGGAAGTTGAGAGGCAGGGTTGGCGTCGGAGGGGTTTCCCTGAGCATTTAGCAGTGGCTCTTCAGGGGTTCCGTCGTCCGTCTACCCTCAAGTCTTATGACCGTCATTGGGGTAATTTTCGTCGTTGGTGTTTGGCTCTGGATTTGTCCCCTTTGGTGTGCTCTTTGCAGGTGGTGCTGCAATTCCTTTGGGAAGGTTTTGAGAAGGGTTTGGCTGTTTCCACTTTAAGGGCTCAGTGGGCTGCTGTTCGGGCTTTCCGTTTCCCTTGGGGGAATTTGTCTGATGTCGAAGATCTGGTTTCGCGTCTTCTTCGGAGTTTTTCTCTGTCTCGACCGGTGGTGCGTCCTTCCTTTCCTTTGTGGGATCTGCCTTTGGTTCTTCGGGCTTTAGTGGCTCCTCCGTTTGAGCCTCTGTTGGAGGTGGACGTTAAGTTTGTGACTCTCAAGGTGGTCTTTCTTGTGGCTATTACTTCTGCCCGTCGCCTGGGGGAATTGGGGGCCTTGATGGCCCGGGAGCCTTTTTTGTCCTTTTCCGCGGATGGGGTGGTTCTCCGTTTGGATTCTGCTTTTGTTCCGAAGATTTCCTCCCAGTTTCATCATTCTCAGGAGTTGGTGTTACCTGCCTTGGGGTCTGATCTGGACTCTCCGGGGATCCTCCTTGGTCTTTGTTGGATGTGTGCAGGGCGTTGCGTTTCTACTTGGAGCGCACTGCGGATTTTCGGAAGTCTGACTCCCTTTTTGTTTCCTTTGGGGTTTCTTCTCATGGGGGAAGGCTTCTTCTGCCTCCATTGGTCGTTGGCTGAAGCGGGTCATTGCTTTGGCTTACTCTCTTTCTGGGTCTCCTCCTCCTGCGGGGGTTCAGGGGAGGTCTACCCGTGGGATGGCTGCTTCCTGGGCTGAGGTTGGTGGTGTTCCCCTTTCTGAGATCTGTAGGGCGGCCACTTGGGCGACCTCTAATACCTTTATTCGGCATTATCGCCTTCAGAATTTGTTGGGGGATGATGTTAATTTTGGTTTGGGTGTACTGCATGCTGTGTGCACCTGAATTTCTTGTGTTTGCTGTTCAATAAATCCCTGGACTTTTGCATTTCTGTTGGTTCTGGTGGTTTATTGTTGATGAATCTCGGTGTCTGCTTGGGTATTCTCATTAGTTATGAAGGGGACGAGGACTAGAGGGACCTGGGGGTAATGTCCTATTACTTACCGGTAATCTTCATTACTCCTGGTCCCGTTGTCCTCGTCCCCTTCATGGCTTCCCTCCCTCCCTCCCTGCCTTGCCGGCCTTCATCTGGGCTTGGTATTGTCAGGAGGAATGCTGGGACCTGTACGCTTATGTACTCCCAGAGGAGGGGGAGGGGTAGGTCCAGCATTCCTTCGTTCTTTTTTCTGTCTGCGAGATAGGACTATCTCATTAGTTATGAAGGGGACGAGGACAACGGGACCAGGAGTAATGAAGATTACCGGTAAGTAATAGGACATTTCTGCACCCCTCTTCCCTCTTTCTGCACCCCTCTTGCCTCTTTCTGCACCTCTGTTGCTTCGTTCTGCACTTCTTTTGTTTCTTTCTGCACCTCTCTTGCTTCTTCCTGCACACCTCGTGCCTCTTCCTACATCCCGCTTCCCTCTCTATGCCCTCCTCTTGCCTCTTTCTGCACCTCTGTTGCTTCTTTCTACATTTCTTTTGTTTCTTTCTGCAGCTCTCTTGCTTCTTTCTGCACCCCCTTGACTCTTTCTCCACCCCTCTTCCCTCTTTCTTCACCCGTTGCCTCTTTCTGCACCTCTGTTCCTTCTTTCTGCACTTCTTTTCTTTCTTTCTGCACATCTCTTGCTCCTCTCTCCACCCCTCGTGCCTCATTCACACCCCTCTTCCCTCTTTCTGCACCCCTCTTGCCTCTTTCTGCTCCTCTGTTCCTTCTTTCTGCACTTCTTTTGTTTCTTTCTGCAACTCTCTTACTTCTTTCTGCACGCCTCTTGCTTCTTTCTGCACCCCTCGTGCCTCTTTCACACCCCTCTTCCCTCTTTCTGCACCACTCTTGCCTCTTTCTGCACCTCTGTTCCTTCTTTCTGCACTTCTTTTGTTTCTCTCTGCACCTCTTTTGTTTCTTTCTGTATCCCTCTTGCCTCTATCTCCACCCCACTCCCCCCTTTCTGCATCTCTGTTGCTTCTTTCTGCATTTCTCTTGCTTTTTTCTGCACTCCTCATCCCGCTTTCTGCACTCCTCTTGCCTCTTTCTGCACCCTTCTTGCCTCTTTCTGCACCTCTGTTCCTTCTTTCTGCACTTCTTTTGTTTCTTTCTGCAGCTCTCTTGCTTCTTTCTGCACCCACTTGCCTCTTTCTCCACCCCTCTTCACCCTTGTTGCCTCTTTCTACACTTCTGTTCCTTCTTTCAGCACTTCTTTTGTTTCTTTCTGCACATCTTTTGCTTATTTCTGCACCCCTTGTGCCTCTTTCTGCACCCCTCTTCCCTCTTTTTGCACCCCTCTTGCATCTTTCTGCACCTCTGTTGCTTCTTCCTGCACCCCTCTTGCCTCTTTCTCCACCTCTGTTGCTTCGTTCTGCACTTCTTTTGTTTCTCTCTCCAACTCTCTTGCTTCTTTCTGCACGCCACTTGCTTTTTTCTGTACCCCTTATGCCTCCTTCATTCCCCTCTTCCCTCTTTCTGCACCTCTGTTCCTTCTTTCTGCACCTCTGTTCCTTCTTTCTGCACTTCTTTTGTTTCTTTCCGCAACTCTCTTGCTTCTTTCTGCACGCCTCTGGCTTCTTTCTGCACCCCTTGTGCCTCTTTCATTCCAGTCTTACCTCTTTCTGCACCTCTGTTCCTTCTTTCTGTACCTCTGTTCCTTCTTTCTGCACTTCTTTTGTTTCTTTCTGCACCTATTTTGTTTCTTTCTCTATACCTCTTGCCTCTTTCTCCACCCCACTTCCCCCTTTCTGCATTTCTGTTGCTTCTTTATGCATTCCTCTTGCTTCTTTCTGCAGCTCCCTTGCTTCTTTCTGCACTCTCTTGCTTCTTTCTGCACCCCTCGTGCCTCTTTCTGCACCCCTCATCCCTCTTTCTGCACCCCTCTTGCCTCTTTCTGCACCTCTGTTCCTTCTTTCTGCACTTCTTTTGTTTCTTTCTGCACCTCTCTTGCTTCTTTCTGCAACCCTCGTACCTCTTTCGTACCCCTATTCCCTTTTCTAACACCTCTTGCCTTTTTGCACCTCTATCCTTCTTTCTGCACTTCTTTTGTTTTTCTGCTCTCTTGCTTCTTTCTGCACCTCTCTTGCCTCTTTCTCCACCCCTCATCCCTCTTTCTGCACCTCTGTTGCTTCTTTCTGCACTTCTCTTGCTTCTTTCTGCACCTCTATCCCTTCTTTCTGAAACCCTTTTGCCTCTTTCTGCACCCCTCTTCCCTCTTTTTGCACCCCTCTTGCCTCTTTCTGCACCTCTACTCCTTCTTTCTGCACTTCTTTTGTTTCTTTCTGCAACTCTCTTGCTTCTTTCTGCATGCCTCTTGCTTCTTTCTGCACCCCTCTTCCCTCTTTCTGCATCTCTGTTGCTTCTTTCTGCACTTCTCTTGCTTCTTTCTGCACTCTCTTTGTTTCTTTCTGCACCTCTCTTGCTTCTTTCTGCACCCCTCTTGCCTCTTTCTCCACCCCTCTTCCCTCTTTCTGCACCCCTCTTGCCTCTTTCTGCACCTCTGTTCCTTCTTTCTGCACTTCTTTTGTTTCTTTCTGCACCTCTCTTGCTTCTTTCTGCACCCCTCGTGCCTCTTTCTCCACCCCTCTTCCCTCTTTCTGCACCCTCTTGCCTCTTTCTGCACACTCTGTCTCTTTCTGCACCTCTGTACTTCTTTCTGCACCTCTTTTGCTTCTTTCGGCACATCTCTTGCTTCTTTCTGCACCCCTCGTGCCTCTTTCTACACCCCTCTTCCCTCTTTCTGCACCCCTCTTGCCTCTTTCTGCACCTCTGTTGCTTCTTTCTGCACTTCTTTTGTTTCTTTCTGCACCTCTCTTGCTTCTTTCTGCACCCCTCTTGCCTCTTTCTGCACCCCTCTTCCCTCTTTCTGCACCCCTCTTGCCTCTTTCTGCACCTCTGTTGCTTCTTTCTGCACTTCTCTTGCTTCTTTCTGCACCTCTTGCAATTTTCTGCACCCCTCGTGCCTCTGTGTGCACTCTTGCCTCTTTCTGTACCTCTGTTCCTTCTTTCTGCACTTCTTTTGCTTCTTTCTGCACCTCTCTTGCTTCTTTCTGCATCCCTTGTGCCTCTTTCTCCACCCCTCTTCCCTCTTTCTGCACCTCTCTTGCCTCTTTCTGCACCTCTGTTCCTTCTTTCTGCACTTCTTTTGTTTCTTTCTGCACCTCTCTTGCTTCTTTCTGCAACCCTTGTGCCTCTTTCTACACTCCTCTTCCCTCTTTCTGCTCCCCTCTTGTCTCTTTCTGCACCTCTGTTCCTTCTTTCTGCACTTCTTTTGCTTCTTTCTGCACCTCTCTTGCTTCTTTCTGCACCCCTCTTGCCTCTTTCTGCACCTCTGTTGCCTTCTTTCTGCACTTCTTTTGTTTCTTTCTGCAGCTTCTCTTGCTTCTTTCTGCACCCTCTTGCCTCTTTCTGCACCCCTCTTCCCTCTTTCTTCACCCCTGTTGCCTCTTTCTGCACCTCTGTTCCTTCTTTCTGCACTTCTTTTGTTTCTTTCTGCAGCTCTCTTGCTTCTTTCTGCACCCCCTTGCCTCTTTCTCCACCCCTCTTCCCTCTTTCTGCACCCCTGTTGCCTCTTTCTGCACCTCTGTTCCTTCTTTCTGCACTTTTTTTGTTTCTTTCTGCACATCTCTTGCTTCTTTCTGCACCCCTTGTGCCTCTTTCTGCACCCCTCTTCCCTCTTTCCGCACCCCTCTTGCCTCTCTCTGCACCTCTGTTCCTTCTTTCTGCACTCCTGTTGCTTGTTTCTGCACCTCTCTGTGCTTCTTTCTGCACCCCTCTTCCCTCTTTCTGCACCCCTCTTGCCTCTTTCTGCACCTCTGTTCCTTCTTTCTGCACTTCTTTTGTTTCTTTCTGCACCTCTCTTGCTTCTTTCTGCACTCCTCTTGCTTCTTTCTGCACCCCTCTTGCCTCTTTCCGCACCTCTGTTCCTTCTTTCTGCACTTCTCTTCTGCCTCTTCTTTCTGCACCTCTGTTGCTTCTTTCTGCACTTCTTTTGTTTCTTTCTGCACCTCTCTTGCTTCTTCCTACACCCCTCTTCCCTCTTTCTGCACCCCTCTTGCCTCTTTCTGCACCTCTGTTCCATTCTTTCTGCACATCTTTTGTTTCTTTCTGCACCTCTCTTGCTTCTTTCTGCACCCCTCTTGCCTCTTTCTCCACCCCTCGTTCCCCATTTTTGCATCTCTGTTGCTTCTTTCTGCACTTCTCGTGCCTCTTTCTCCATCCTCATTCCTCTTTCTGCACCTCTGTTGCTTCTTTCTGCACTCCTCGTGCCTCTTTCTGCACCCCTCGTCCCTCTTTCTGCACCCTCTTGCTTCTTTCTGCACTTCTCTTGCCTCTTTCTGCACCTCTGTTGCTTCTTTCTGCACTTCTCTTGCTTCTTTCTGCACCTCTTTGTGCCTCTTTCTGCACCCCTCTTGCCTCTTTCTGCACCCCTCTTGCCTCTTTCTGCACCTCTCTTGCATCTTTCTGCACTTCTCTTGCCTCTTTCTGCACCGCTCTTGCCTCTTTCTGCACCACTCATGCCTCTTTCTGCACCTCTCTTGCCTCTTTCTGCACCTCTCTTGCCTCTTTCTGCACTCGTCTTGTTCTGCTTCTGTTCTTTCTGCACCTCTCTTGCTTCTTTCTGCACACTCTCTTGCTCTCTTTCTATCACTCTCTCTTGCTTCTTTCTGCACCTCTGTTGCTTCTTTCTGCACTTCTCTTGCTTCTTTCTGCACCTCTTTTGCCTCTTTCTGCCCCTCTGTTCCTTCTTCCTGCACCCCTCTTGCCTCTTTCTGCACCTCTGTTTCTTCTTTCTGCTCTTCTTTTGCTTCTTTCTGCACCTCTTTGCTTCTTTCTGCACCACTCGTGCCTCTTTCTGCACCCCTCTTCCCTCTTTCTGCACCCCTCTTGCCTCTTTCTGCACCTCTGTTGCTTCTTTCTGCACTTCTTTTGTTTCTTTCTGCACACTCTGTTGCTTCTTTCTGCACTCCTCTTGCCTCTTTCTGCACCCCTCTTCCCTCTTTCTGCACCTCTCTTGCCTCTTTCTGCACCTCTGTTGCTTCTTTCTGCACCTCGCTTGCTTCTTTCTGCACCTCTATTGCTTCTTTCTGCACCACTCTTGCCTCTTCATGCACCCCTCTTGCCTCTTTCTGCACCTCTCTTGCCTTCTTTCTGCACCTCTGTTGTCTTCTTTCTGCACCTCTGTTGTTTCTTTCTGCACCTCTCTTGCTTCTTTCTGCACCCCTCTTGCCCCTTTCTGCACCTCTGTTGCTTCTTTCTGCACTTCTCTTGCCTCTTTCTCCATCCCTCATCCCTCTTTCTGCACTTCTCTTGCTTCTTTTTGCACCTCTGTCCCTTCTTTCTGCAACCCTTGTGCCTCTTTCTGCACCCCTTTCCCTCTTTCTGCACCCTTTTGCCTCTTTCTGCACCTCTGTACCTTCTTTCTGCACTTCTTTTGTTTCTTTATGCAACTCTCTTGTTTCTTTCTGTATCCCTCTTGCCTCTTTCTCCACCCCACTTCTCTCTTTCTGCATCTCTGTTGCTTCTTTATACAATTCTGCTTGCTTATTTCTGCACTTCTGTTGCTTCTTTCTGCACTCCTCGTTGCTTCTTTCTGCACCCCTCATCCCTCTTTCTGCACCCATCTTCCCTCTTTCTGCACACTCTGTTGCCTCTTTCTGCAGCCTCTTTTGCTTTAATTCTGCAACTCTCTTGCCTGTTTCTGTATCTCTCTTGCCTCTTTCTGCAGCCCTGTTGCCTCCTTTCTGCACCTCTATTGCTTCTTTCTGCATTTCTCTTGCTTCTTTCTGCATCTCTCTTGCTTCTTTCTGCATCTCTCGTTGCTTCTTTCTGCACTCACTCTTGCCTCTTTCTGCACCCCTCTTGCCTCTTTCTGCCACCCTCTTGCCTCTTTCTGCACCTCTGTTCCTTCTTTCTGCACTTCTTTTGTTTCTTTCTGCACCTCTCTTGCTCTCTTTCTGCACCTCTCTTGCCTCTTTCTGCACCTCTCTTGCTTCTTTCTGCACCCCTCGTTGCCTCTTTCTGCATCTCTATCTCTTCTCTCTGCACTACTCTTGCATCTTTCTGCATCTCTGTTGCTTCTTTCTGCAACTTCTCTTGTCTCTTTCTCCACCCCTCTTCCCTCTTTCTGCACTTCTGTTGTTTCTTTCTGCACCTCTCACTTCTTTCTGCACCCTTTTTGCCTATTTCTGTACCTCCTCTTCCCCTTTCTGCACCCCTCTTGCCTCTTTCTGCTCCTCTGTTCCTTCCTTCCTGCACTTCTTCTGTTTCTTTCTGCACCCCTTGCCTCTTTCTTCACCCACCTACCCTCTTTCTGCACCCCTCGTTGCCTCTTTCTGCACCCCTGTTGCCTCTTTCTGCACCTCTCATTCTTTCTTTCTGCACTTCTTTTGTTTCTTTCTGCACATCTCTTGTTTCTTTTTGCACCCCACGTACCTCTTTCTGCACCCCTCTTCCCTCTTTTTGCACCCCTCTTGCCTCTTTCTGACCTCTGTTCCTTCTTCCTGCTTCTTGTTCTTTCTGCACATCTCTTGTTTCTTTGCTGCACCCCTTGTGCCTCTTTCTGCACCCCTCTTCCCTCTTTCTGCACCCTTCTTGCCTCTTTCTGCACCTCTGTTGCTTCTTTCTGCACTTCTTTTGCTTCTTTCTGCACCTCTCTTGCTTCTTTCTGAATCCCTCTTGCCTCTTTCTCCACCTTACTTCCCTCTTTCTGCACCTCTGTTCCTTCTTTCTGCAATTCTTTTGTTTCTTTCTGCACCTCTCTTGCTTCTTTCTGCTTCCCTCTTGCCTATTTCTCCACCCCTCTTCCCCCTTTCCGCATCTCTGTTGCTTCTTTTTGCACTTCTCTTGTCTCTTTCTGCACCCCTCTTCCCTGTTTCTGCACCTCTGGTCCTTCTTTCTGCTCTACTCTTGCTTCTTTCTGCACCTCTCTTGCTTCTTTCTAAACCCCTTTTCCCTCTTTCGGCACCTTTCTTGCCTCTTTCTGCAACTCTGTTCCTTCTTGCTGCACTTCTTTTGTTTCTTTCTGCACCTCTCTTGCTTCTTTCTGCACCCCTCTTGCCTCTTTCTCCACCCCTCTTCCCCCTTTTTGCATCTCTGTTGCTTGTTTCTGCACTCCTATTGTCTCTTTCTCCACCCTTGTTCCCTCTTTCTGCACTTCTGTTGCTACTTTCTGCACCCCTCGTGCCTCTTTCTGCACCCCTTGTACCTCTTTCTGCACCTCTCTTGCTGCTTTCTGCACTTCTCTTGCCTCTTTCTGAACCACTGTTGTTTTTTTCTGCACTTCTCTTGCCTACTTTCTGCACTTCTTTTGCGTCTTTCTGCACCTCTCTTGCCTCTTTCTGTACCCCTTCCCTCTTTCTGCACATGTCTTCCCTTTTTCTGTACCCCTCTTGCCTCTGTCTGTACCTCACTTGCCTCGTTTGCACCTCTCCTGCCTCTTTCTGCACCTGTCTTGCCTCTTTCTGCACCTGTCTTGCCTCTTTCTGCACTGCTCTTCCTTTTTCTGCACCTTTCTTGTTTCTTTCTGAAACTCTCTTGTCTGTTTTATCACTTCTCTTGCTTCTTTCTGCACCTCTGTTGCTTCTTTCAGCACTTCTCTTGCCTCTTTCTGCACTTCTTTTGCCGATTTCTGCAACTCTCTTGTCTCTTTCATCACTTCTCTTGCTCCTTTCTGCACCTCTGTTGCTTCGTTCTGCACCCCTTTTGCCTCTTTCTGCACCCCTCTTGCTTCTTTCTGCACCCCTCTTTCCTCTTACTGCACCCCTCTTCCCTCTTTCTGTACCTCTCTTGCCTCTTTCTGCAACTCTGCTGCTTCTTTCTGCACTTCTGTTGCTGCTTTCTGCACTTCTGTTGCTTCTTTCTGCACTCCTCTTGCCTCTTTCTGCACCCTTCCTCCCTCTTTCTGCACCTCTCTTGCCTTTTTCTGCAACCTCTGTTCCTTCTTTCTGCACCTTGCTTGACTGTTTCTGCAACTCTCTTGCCTTTTTCTGCAGTCCTCTTTGTCTCCCTTTCTGCACCTCTGTTGCGTCTTTCTGCACTTCTCTTGCCTCTTTCTGCATCCCTCTTGTCTCCTTCTGCACCTCTGTTGATTCTTTCTGCACTTCTCTTGCTTCTTTCTGCACCTCTCTTGCAAATTTCTACACCCCACGTGCCTCTGTGTGCACCTCTCTTGCCTCTTTTGCACCTCATTTGCTTTTTTCAGCACTTCACTTGCCTATTTCCGCACCTTTCTTCCCTCTGTCTGCACATCTCTTGCTTCTTTCTACACCCCTTTTCCCTCTTTCGGCTCCTTTCTTGCCTCTTTCTGCAGCTCTGTTCCTTCTTTCTGCACTTCTTTTGTATCTTTCTGCACCCCTCTTGCTTCTTTCTGCACCCCTCTTGCCTCTTTCTGCACCCCTCTTCCCTCTTTCTGTACCTCTTTTGCCTCTTTCTGCAACTCTGCTGCTTCTTTCTGCACTTCTGTTGCTGCTTTCTGCACTTCTGTTGCTTCTTTCTGCACTCCGCTTGCCTCTTTCTGCACCCTTCTTCCCTCTTTCTGCACATCTCTTGCCTCTTTCTGCAGCCCTGTTCCCTTTTTCTGCACCTCTCTTGCCTGTTTCTGCAACTCTCTTGCCTTTTTCTGCAGTTCTTTTGTCTCCTTCTGCACCTCTGTTGCGTCTTTCTGCACTTCTTTTGCCTCTTTCTGCACCCCTCTTGCCTCCATCTGCACCTCTGTTGGTTCTTTCTGCACTTCTCTTGCTTCTTTCTGCACCTCTCTTGCAAATTTCTACACCCCACGTGCCTCTGTGTGCACCTCTCTTGCCTCTTTCTGCACCTCATTTGCTTTTTTCTGCACTTCTCTTGCCTCTTTCCGCACCTTTCTTCCCTCTGTATGCACCTATCTTGCTTCTTTCTACACCCCTTTTCCCTCTTTCGGCACCTTTCTTGCCTCTTTCTGCACCTCTGTTCCTTCTTTCTGCACTTCTTTTGTTTCTTTCTGCACCCCTCTTGCTTCTTTCTGCACCCCTCTTGCCTCTTTCTGCACCCCTCTTCCCTCTTTCTGTACCTCTCTTGCCTCTTTCTGCAACTCTGCTGCTTCTTTCTGCACTTCTGTTGCTGCTTTCTGCACTTCTGTTGCTGCTTTCTGCACTTCTGTTGCTTCTTTCTGCACTCCTCTTGCCTCTTTCTGCACCCTTCTTCCCTCTTTCTGCACCTCTCTTGCCTCTTTCTGCAGCCCTGTTCCCTTTTTCTGCACCTCTCTTGCCTGTTTCTGCAACTCTCTTGCCTTTTTCTGCAGTTCTTTTGTCTCCTTCTGCACCTCTGTTGCGTATTTCTGCACTTCTCTTGCCTCTTTCTACACCCCTCTTGCCTCCTTCTGCACCTCTGTTGGTTCTTTCTGCACTTCTCTTGCTTCTTTCTGCACCTCTCTTGCAAATTTCTACACCCCATGTGCCTCTGTGTGCACCTCTCTTGCCTATTTCTGCACCTCATTTGCTTTTTTCTGTACTTCTCTTGCCTCTTTCTGCACCGCTCTTGCCTTTTTCTGCATCTCTGTTGGTTCTTTCTATACTGCTCTTGCTTCTCTCTGCTACTCTATTGCACATTTCTGCACCCCTCTTGCCTCTTTCTGCACCTCTCTTGGTTCTTTCTGCACCTCTCTTGCCTCTGTCTGCACCCTTGTTCCCTCTTTCTGCACCTCTCTTCTCTGTTTCTGCAACTCTCTTGCCTCTTTCTGCAGTTCTCTTGTCTCCTTCCGCACCTCTGTTGCGTTGTTCTGCACTTCTCTTGCTTCTTTCAGCACTCCTCTTACCTCTTTCTGCACCTTTCTTCCCTCTGTCTGCACCACTCTTGCCTCTTTCTGCAGCCCTGTTCCTTTTTCTGCACCTCTCTTGCCTGTTTCTGCAACTCTCTTGCCTCTTTCTGCAGTTCTCTTACCTCTTTCTTCATCCCTCTTGCCTCCTTCTTCACCTCTGTTGGTTCTTTCTGTACTTCTCTTGGTTCTTTCTGCACCTCTGTTCCTTCTTTCTGCACTTCTTTTGTTTCTTTCTGCAGCTCTCATGCTTCTTTCTGTACCCCCTTGCCTCTTTCTCCACCCTCTTCCTTATTTTTCCACCCCTCTTACCTCTTTCTGCAACTCTGTTGCTTCTTTCTGCACTCCTCTTGCTTCTTTCTGCACATCTCTTGCTTCTTTCTACACCCCTTTTCCCTCTTTCGGTACCTTTCTTGCCTCCTTCTGCACCTCTGTTCCGTCTTTCTGCACTTCTTTTGTTTCTTTCTGCACTCCTCTTGCTTCTTTCTGCACCCCTCTTGCCTCTTTCTGAACCCCTCTTCCCTCTTTCTGCAACACTCTTCCCTCTTTCTGCACCCTTCTTGCCTCTTTCTGTACCTCTGGTCCTTCTTTCTGCACTTCTTTTGTTTCTTTCTCTACCTCTCTTGCTTCTTTCTGCACACCTCTTGCCTCTTTCACCTCCCCTCTTCAACTTTTCTGCATCTCTGTTGCTTCTTTCTGCACTTCTCTTGCTTCTTCTTTCTGCACCTCTCGTGCATCTTTCTGCACCTCTTGTGCCTCTTTCTGCACCCCTCTTCTCTCTTTTGCACTCCTCTTGCCTCTTTCTGCACATCTGTTCCTTCTTTCTGCACTTCTTTTGTATCTTTCTGCACCTCTCTTGCTTCTCTCTGCTTCTCTCTTGCCTCTTTCTCCACCCTCTTCCCTCTTTCTGCATCTCTGTTACTTCTTTCTGCACTTCTCTTGCCCCTTTCTGCACCCCTCCTCTCTCTTTCTGCACCTCTGTTGCTTCTTTCTGCACTTCTCTTGCTTCTTTCTGCACCCCTTGTGCCTCTTTCTGCACCCCTCTTCTCTCTTTCTGTACTCCTCTTGCCTCTTTCTGCACCTCTGTTCCTACTTTCTGCGCTTTTATTTCTTTCTTCACCTCTCATGCTTCTTTCTGTACCCCTCTTGCCTCTTTCTCCACCCCTCTTATCCCTTTCTGCATCTCTGTTGCTTGTTTCTGCACATCTCTTGTCTCTTTCTCCACCCCTGTACCCTCTTTCTGCACCTCTATTGCTTCTTTCTGCACTTCTCTTGCTTCTTTCTGCACCCCTCTTGCCTCTTTCTATACCTCTGTTCCGTCTTTCTGCACTTCTTTTGTTCTTTCTGCACCTCTCTTGCTTCTTTCTGCACCCCTCTTCCCTTTTTCTGCACCCCTCTTGCCTCTTTCTGTACCTCTGTCCTTCTTTCTGCATTTCTTTTGTTTTTTTCTGCACCTCTTGCTTCTTTCTGCACCCCTTTTTCTTCTTTCTGCACCCTCTTGCCTCTTTCTGCACCTCTGCTCCTTCCTTCTGCACTTCTTTTGTTTATTTCTGTAGCTCTCTTGCTTCTTTCTGCATCCCCTTGCCTGCTTCTGCACCCCTCTTCCCTCTTTATGCACCCCTCTTGCCTCTTTCTGCACCTCTCTTGCCTCTTTCTGCACCTCTGTTTCTTCTTTCTGCACTTCTTTTGTTTTTTCTGTACCTCTTGCTTCTTTCTGCACCCCTTTTGCCTCTTTCTGCACCCCTCTTGCATCTTTCTGCACCTCTGTCCCTTACTTCTGCACTTTTTTGTTCCTTTCTGTAGCTCTCTTGCTTCTTTCTGCACCCCTTGCCTCTTTCTCCACCCCTCATCTCTCTTTCTGCACCCCTGTTGCCTTTTTCTGCACCTCTGTTTTTTCTTTCTGCACTTCTTTTGTTTCTTTCTACATCTCACTTGCTTCTTTCCAGACCCCTTGCCTCTTTCTCCACCCTCTTCCCTCTTTATGCACCCCTGTTGCCTCTTTCTTCAAATCTGTTCCTTCTTTCTACACTTCTTTTGAATCTTTCTGCACATCTCTTGCTTCTTTCTGCACCCCTTGTGCCTCTTTCTGCACCCCTCTTCCCTCTTTTTGCACCCCTCTTATCTCTTTCTGCACCCCTTGTACCTCTTTCTGCACCTCTCTTGCTGCTTTCTGCACTTCTCTTGCCTCTTTCTGAACCACTGTTGTTTTTTTCTGCACTTCTCTTGCCTATTTCTGCACCTCTTTTGCGTCTTTCTGCACCCCTCTTGCCTCTTTCTGTACCCCCTTCCCTCTTTCTGCACATGTCTTCCCTTTTTCTGTACCCCTCTTGCCTCTGTCTGTACCTCACTTGCCTCGTTTGCACCTCTCCTGCCTCTTTCTGCACCTGTCTTGCCTCTTTCTGCACCTGTCTTGCCTCTTTCTGCACTGCTCTTCCTTTTTTCTGCACCTTTCTTGTTTCTTTCTGAAACTCTCTTGTCTGTTTTATCACTTCTCTTGCTTCTTTCTGCACCTCTGTTGCTTCTTTCAGCACTTCTCTTGCCTCTTTCTGCACTTCTTTTGCCGATTTCTGCAACTCTCTTGTCTCTTTCATCACTTCTCTTGCTCTTTTCTGCACCTCTGTTGCTTCGTTCTGCACCCCTTTTGCCTCTTTCTGCACCCCTCTTGCTTCTTTCTGCACCCCTCTTTCCTCTTACTGCACCCCTCTTCCCTCTTTCTGTACCTCTCTTGCCTCTTTCTGCAACTCTGCTGCTTCTTTCTGCACTTCTGTTGCTGCTTTCTGCACTTCTGTTGCTTCTTTCTGCACTCCTCTTGCCTCTTTCTGCACCCTCCCTCCCTCTTTCTGCACCTCTCTTGCCTTTTTCTGCAACCCTGTTCCCTTTTTCTGCACCTTGCTTGACTGTTTCTGCAACTCTCTTGCCTTTTTCTGCAGTCCTTTTGTCTCCTTCTGCACCTCTGTTGCGTCTTTCTGCACTTCTCTTGCCTCTTTCTGCACCCCTCTTGTCTCCTTCTGCACCTCTGTTGATTCTTTCTGCACTTCTCTTGCTTCTTTCTGCACCTCTCTTGCAAATTTCTACACCCCACGTGCCTCTGTGTGCACCTCTCTTGCCTCTTTATGCACCTCATTTGCTTTTTTCAGCACTTCACTTGCCTATTTCCGCACCTTTCTTCCCTCTGTCTGCACATCTCTTGCTTCTTTCTACACCCCTTTTCCCTCTTTCGGCTCCTTTCTTGCCTCTTTCTGCAGCTCTGTTCCTTCTTTCTGCACTTCTTTTGTATCTTTCTGCACCCCTCTTGCTTCTTTCTGCACCCCTCTTGCCTCTTTCTGCACCCCTCTTCCCTCTTTCTGTACCTCTTTTGCCTCTTTCTGCAACTCTGCTGCTTCTTTCTGCACTTCTGTTGCTGCTTTCTGCACTTCTGTTGCTTCTTTCTGCACTCCGCTTGCCTCTTTCTGCACCCTTCTTCCCTCTTTCTGCACATCTCTTGCCTCTTTCTGCAGCCCTGTTCCCTTTTTCTGCACCTCTCTTGCCTGTTTCTGCAACTCTCTTGCCTTTTTCTGCAGTTCTTTTGTCTCCTTCTGCACCTCTGTTGCGTCTTTCTGCACTTCTTTTGCCTCTTTCTGCACCCCTCTTGCCTCCATCTGCACCTCTGTTGGTTCTTTCTGCACTTCTCTTGCTTCTTTCTGCACCTCTCTTGCAAATTTCTACACCCCACGTGCCTCTGTGTGCACCTCTCTTGCCTCTTTCTGCACCTCATTTGCTTTTTCTGCACTTCTCTTGCCTCTTTCCGCACCTTTCTTCCCTCTGTATGCACCTATCTTGCTTCTTTCTACACCCCTTTTCCCTCTTTCGGCACCTTTCTTGCCTCTTTCTGCACCTCTGTTCCTTCTTTCTGCACTTCTTTTGTTTCTTTCTGCACCCCTCTTGCTTCTTTCTGCACCCTCTTGCCTCTTTCTGCACCCCTCTTCCCTCTTTCTGTACCTCTCTTGCCTCTTTCTGCAACTCTGCTGCTTCTTTCTGCACTTCTGTTGCTGCTTTCTGCACTTCTGTTGCTGCTTTCTGCACTTCTGTTGCTTCTTTCTGCACTCCTCTTGCCTCTTTCTGCACCCTTCTTCCCTCTTTCTGCACCTCTCTTGCCTCTTTCTGCAGCCCTGTTCCCTTTTTCTGCACCTCTCTTGCCTGTTTCTGCAACTCTCTTGCCTTTTTCTGCAGTTCTTTTGTCTCCTTCTGCACCTCTGTTGCGTATTTCTGCACTTCTCTTGCCTCTTTCTACACCCCTCTTGCCTCCTTCTGCACCTCTGTTGGTTCTTTCTGCACTTCTCTTGCTTCTTTCTGCACCTCTCTTGCAAATTTCTACACCCCATGTGCCTCTGTGTGCACCTCTCTTGCCTATTTCTGCACCTCATTTGCTTTTTTCTGTACTTCTCTTGCCTCTTTCTGCACCGCTCTTGCCTTTTTCTGCATCTCTGTTGGTTCTTTCTATACTGCTCTTGCTTCTCTCTGCTACTCTATTGCACATTTCTGCACCCCTCTTGCCTCTTTCTGCACCTCTCTTGGTTCTTTCTGCACCTCTCTTGCCTCTGTCTGCACCCTTGTTCCCTCTTTCTGCACCTCTCTTCTCTGTTTCTGCAACTCTCTTGCCTCTTTCTGCAGTTCTCTTGTCTCCTTCCGCACCTCTGTTGCGTTGTTCTGCACTTCTCTTGCTTCTTTCAGCACTCCTCTTACCTCTTTCTGCACCTTTCTTCCCTCTGTCTGCACCACTCTTGCCTCTTTCTGCAGCCCTGTTCCCTTTTTCTGCACCTCTCTTGCCTGTTTCTGCAACTCTCTTGCCTCTTTCTGCAGTTCTCTTACCTCTTTCTTCATCCCTCTTGCCTCCTTCTTCACCTCTGTTGGTTCTTTCTGTACTTCTCTTGGTTCTTTCTGCACCTCTGTTCCTTCTTTCTGCACTTCTTTTGTTTCTTTCTGCAGCTCTCATGCTTCTTTCTGTACCCCCTTGCCTCTTTCTCCACCCCTCTTCCTTATTTTTCCACCCCTCTTACCTCTTTCTGCAACTCTGTTGCTTCTTTCTGCACTCCTCTTGCTTCTTTCTGCACATCTCTTGCTTCTTTCTACACCCCTTTTCCCTCTTTCGGTACCTTTCTTGCCTCCTTCTGCACCTCTGTTCCGTCTTTCTGCACTTCTTTTGTTTCTTTCTGCACTCCTCTTGCTTCTTTCTGCACCCCTCTTGCCTCTTTCTGAACCCCTCTTCCCTCTTTCTGCAACACTCTTCCCTCTTTCTGCACCCTTCTTGCCTCTTTCTGTACCTCTGGTCCTTCTTTCTGCACTTCTTTTGTTTCTTTCTCTACCTCTCTTGCTTCTTTCTGCACACCTCTTGCCTCTTTCACCTCCCCTCTTCAACTTTTCTGCATCTCTGTTGCTTCTTTCTGCACTTCTCTTGCTTCTTCTTTCTGCACCCCTCGTGCATCTTTCTGCACCCCTTGTGCCTCTTTCTGCACCCCTCTTCTCTCTTTTTGCACTCCTCTTGCCTCTTTCTGCACATCTGTTCCTTCTTTCTGCACTTCTTTTGTATCTTTCTGCACCTCTCTTGCTTCTCTCTGCTTCTCTCTTGCCTCTTTCTCCACCCCTCTTCCCTCTTTCTGCATCTCTGTTACTTCTTTCTGCACTTCTCTTGCCCCTTTCTGCACCCCTCCTCTCTCTTTCTGCACCTCTGTTGCTTCTTTCTGCACTTCTCTTGCTTCTTTCTGCACCCTTGTGCCTCTTTCTGCACCCCTCTTCTCTCTTTCTGTACTCCTCTTGCCTCTTTCTGCACCTCTGTTCCTACTTTCTGCGCTTTTATTTCTTTCTTCACCTCTCATGCTTCTTTCTGTACCCCTCTTGCCTCTTTCTCCACCCCTCTTATCCCTTTCTGCATCTCTGTTGCTTGTTTCTGCACATCTCTTGTCTCTTTCTCCACCCCTGTACCCTCTTTCTGCACCTCTATTGCTTCTTTCTGCACTTCTCTTGCTTCTTTCTGCACCCCTCTTGCCTCTTTCTATACCTCTGTTCCGTCTTTCTGCACTTCTTTTGTTCTTTCTGCACCTCTCTTGCTTCTTTCTGCACCCTCTTCCTTTTTCTGCACCCCTCTTGCCTCTTTCTGTACCTCTGTCCTTCTTTCTGCATTTCTTTTGTTTTTTTCTGCACCTCTTGCTTCTTTCTGCACCCCTTTTTCTTCTTTCTGCACCCTCTTGCCTCTTTCTGCACCTCTGCTCCTTCCTTCTGCACTTCTTTTGTTTATTTCTGTAGCTCTCTTGCTTCTTTCTGCATCCCCTTGCCTGCTTCTGCACCCCTCTTCCCTCTTTATGCACCCCTCTTGCCTCTTTCTGCACCTCTCTTGCCTCTTTCTGCACCTCTGTTTCTTCTTTCTGCACTTCTTTTGTTTTTTCTGTACCTCTTGCTTCTTTCTGCACCCCTTTTGCCTCTTTCTGCACCCCTCTTGCATCTTTCTGCACCTCTGTCCCTTACTTCTGCACTTTTTTGTTCCTTTCTGTAGCTCTCTTGCTTCTTTCTGCACCCCTTGCCTCTTTCTCCACCCCTCATCTCTCTTTCTGCACCCCTGTTGCCTTTTTCTGCACCTCTGTTTTTTCTTTCTGCACTTCTTTTGTTTCTTTCTACATCTCACTTGCTTCTTTCCAGACCCCCTTGCCTCTTTCTCCACCCCTCTTCCCTCTTTATGCACCCCTGTTGCCTCTTTCTTCAAATCTGTTCCTTCTTTCTACACTTCTTTTGAATCTTTCTGCACATCTCTTGCTTCTTTCTGCACCCCTTGTGCCTCTTTCTGCACCCCTCTTCCCTCTTTTTGCACCCCTCTTATCTCTTTCTGCACCTCTGTTGCTTCTTTCTGCACTCCTCTTGCTTCTTTCTGCACCTCTCTTGCTTCTTTCTGCACCTCTCTTGCTTCTTTCTACACCCCTTTTCCCTCTTTCGGCACCTTTCTTGCCTCTTTCTGCACCTCTGTTCCTTCTTTCTGCGCTTCTTTTGTTTATTTCTGCACCCCTCTTGCTTCTTTCTGCACCCCTCTTGCTTCTTTCTGCACCCCTCTTCCCTCTTTCTGTACCTCTCTTGCCTCTTTCTGCAACTCTGCTGCTTCTTTCTGCACTTCTGTTGCTGCTTTATGCACTTCTGTTGCTTCTTTCTGCACTCCTCTTGCCTCTTTCTGCACCCTTCTTCCCTCTTTCTGCACCTCTCCTGCCTCTTTCTGCAGCCCTGTTCCATTTTTCTGCACCTCTCTTGCCTGTTTCTGCAACTCTCTTGCCTTTTTCTGCAGTTCTTTTGTCTCCTTCTGCACCTCTGTTGCGTCTTTCTGCACTTCTCTTGACTCTTTCTGCACCCCTCTTGCCTCCTTCTGCACCTCTGTTGGTTCTTTCTGCAATTCTCTTGCTTCTTTCTGCACCTCTCTTGCAAATTTCTACACCCCACGTGCCTCTGTGTGCACCTCTCTTGCCTCTTTCTGCACCTCATTTGCTTTTTGCTGCACTTCTCTTACCTCTTTCTGCACCGCTCTTTCCTTTTTCTGCACTTCTGTTGGTTCTTTCTGCACTGCTCTTGCTTCATTCTGCTACTCTATTGCACATTTATGCACCCCTCTTGCCTCTTTCTGCACCTCTGTGTGTTCTTTCTGCACCTCTCTTGCCTCTGTCTGCACCCTTGTTCCCTCTTTCTGCACCTCTCTTGTCTGTTTCTGCAACTCTCTTGCCTCTTTCTGCAGTTCTCTTGTCTCCTTCCGCACCTCTGTTGCGTTGTTCTGCACTTCTGTTGCTTCTTTCTGCACTCCTCCTGCCTCTTTCTGCACCTTTCTTCCCTCTGTCTGCACCTCTCTTGCCTAGTTCTGCAGCCCTGTTCCCCTTTTCTGCACCTCTCTTGCCTGTTTCTGCAACTCTCTTGCCTCTTTCTGCAGTTCTCTTGTCTCCTTCTGCACCTCTTTTGCGTCTTTCTGCACTTCTCTTACCTCTTTCTTCATCCCTCTTGCCTCCTTCTTCACCTCTGTTGGTTCTTTCTGCACTTCTCTTGGTTCTCTCTGCACCTGTGTTCCTTCTTTCTGCACTTCTTTTGTTTCTTTCTGCAGCTCTCATTCTTCTTTCTGCACCCCCTTGCCTCTTTCTCCACCCCTCTTCCCTCTTTCTGCACCCTTGTTGCCCCTTTCTGCACCTCTGTTCCTTCTTTCTATCACTTCATTTGTTTCTTTCTGCACGTCTTTTGCTTCTTTCTGCACCCCTTGTGCCACTTTCTGCAACCCTCTTCCCTCTTTCTGCACCCCTCTTGCCTCTTTCTATACCTCTGGTCCTTCTTTCTGCACTTCTTTTGTTTCTTTCTCTACCTCTCTTGCTTCTTTCTGCACACCTCTTGCCTCTTTCACCTCCCCTCTTCAACCTTTCTGCATCTCTGTTGCTTCTTTCTGTACTTCTGTTACCTCTTTCTCTACCCCTCTTCACTCGTTCTGCACCTCTGCTGCTTCTTTCTGCACTTCTCTTGCTTCTTTCTGATTTGATTTGCAAATTTGTAAAGCGCACGAATGCCCAAGGGCGTCTTGGCGCTAATCATTGTGAAAGACTAGGTCTGCCGTAGAATGGTATCTAACTATGAAGTAAACAGCCAGGTTTTCACTTCCTTCCTAAATGAGAGTAGCGATGTGCTGTTTTTGATTGTAACAGGGAGAAGGTTCCAAGTCTTAGCTGCCTGTAGGAGGAAGCTTCTCCCCCCCCCTCCTAACTTGCTTAAATTTAGGAACCTGAATCAATTTTGCCTGGCTTGATCTCAGTCTCCTGGATGGCTCATATGGTTTCAAATGAGTTTTTAAGAAGTGGGATCCTACTCCGTGAAGGGCTTTGTAGGCCAGGCAGACTGACTTGAACTTAATCCTCTTTTCAATAGATAGCCAATGGAGGGCTCCTACTCTATGGGCGACTGGCTCGTATCTGGGAATGTCCAGCACCAGCATTGCTGCAGTGTTCTCTAGGCTCTGTGTAGGAGAGTAGGATCTGCCTCTTATGTTGCCCCCACTTTTTTTCTGATGTTTACACTGGTTTCTGGCTATAGTCAGGCTGTGACCCTACCAATCAGGGCCCCAGCCTCTCTGTTCTCTCTAAACGGCTTGGAGTGCACTCTAGGTGCACTAGTGATTGGATACTGTGGTACCTTATGAGTCCCTAGTATATGGTACCTAAGGTGCCAAGGGCATAGGTACTTCACAGGCCTACCAGGGGCTGAAGCATGTATTATGCCACCCCTGGGAAGCAGACTAAATCTGACACCACTGGTCTGCTACTGCAGCCTGGGTAAGGAGGTGCATGCACCACTTACTGTGATATAGGCTACATATATCACTACATAGATACACACATATAAACCTATAAGTCACTCATATGGCAGGCCTTATCAATCCTGAAGGCAGAGTGCTTGGTTCCTATGTGAGAGGGTGCCCCTGCATGAGCAGAGCCCTCTGCAGCATTCGGAGACCCTTCTCTGATGCTGTTTGTAGTGCAGCCTGACCATATACTCTTAAGCGCATTATAACCTCGCGTTAAATGCTAACTTTGGGATGGCTGCACGGAAACATGTCGTGTTTGGTGTCAAACATCTTGGAATACTACCCCCCCCGCCAGTTCTGGTGGCAGGGGTAGCATTCCACCCTTCTAGAGGGATAGACATGTACCTACTGTGGAAACGCGGTAGAATCCTGAAGAGCCCTGGCATCACAAAATGGATGCCACCAGTCATAGACACTGGGCTGCCCTCCTGCTGATGACCGAAACTCGCAGTGGAGGAAGCCCAACAAAAGGTATCCTGTCCCAGGAGGGTGTGACCACCTTCCAGACAGGGTTTAGTGTATTGGGGCTGGGTGGGTGCACTCCTAGAGTGCTTTGAAGTCCTGCACTGGGGGAGCGGAAGGCTCCTCTGTGCATATGCCAGTTCAAACCAGCTCAGGGGCTACCTGCCCCTGCTCTGGTGCAAAACTGGACAAAGGGAAGTGGGTGTAGCCACCCCTTCCCCTGACCCTCCCATAGGTGGGGTCATAGAGCTAGTCCCTCCCTTCTTTTTAGTATAAGAGGGGAACCTGTGCATTGCAACCCAGATACCCCTGGACGATGCTCTACAAGAAGAATCCCGGACCTTCGACGTTCCACTACCTTTGGAAGACTGAAGAATCTCCCTTGGAGTCAAGGAGTGACTCCCCTGCTTGGCAGGCACCAAAAACGACAATGACGGTCGCAAACTATGCCACTCCCGCCGGAGCCCGAAGTCCCTGCAGCCCAGGAAGAGGATTTCCTGACTTCTCCAAGGCCATCGTGAGCCCCCAGCGAAGCTGAGGCAAGTGGACCCCACGAGCAATGAGGAACCGCAGACCCTGGGTACCGTGCACTATTGTCAAGTGCAACCCCTTCTCAACATTCTACGAACTTGTGCTTTGTACCACGTGTGGTCCCAGCCTCTAACAGAGATCCCTCCCAAAATCAGAAGCCTATACTGTCCCGGGTGACCGTGGGCCCCTGTTGAGTGCATCCGCTGGAGGCATCTTTGCAATCCCTTGCCAGCCAGCTTGTGGGTCCCCAGAAGACTTTCCAAAGAAACCAAAGGGCTCCCCTGATTGCTCCAGGCCTGCCCTGACCTACCCTTGCTGGGTAAGTCCCTCAGACCTTGCGGGTCTGCCCCATTGACTTTTTCTTTCCACCACGAGACTTGCTGCTACCAAGGCTTGTTGGCTCCAATGGGGTCACCGACACCGCAGTCAGCTGCAGACTTTGTGGGACACGCTGAATCCAGCTCCTGGCTGTCCTCGATGCCTCCTGGACCTCGTGGTCGAAGAGTCAAGACACCAGTGAATGACCTGAATCTGTCGACGACGGTGGGCATTCATCTTCCTTGCCCCGGGTCACTGCCAAGTGCCCTTGAACACTGTCCCCTCTGCTTTCAGGTCTTCCTCCTTCTGAATCCAGGCTTGGATTCCAACGGACACTTCTTCAGTCGCCGCAAGCAGCAAGTCTTCACTGGCTCCCATTGAAAACGACGCCGCGACCCGACACCAAAGGACACCTAGGCACCCGGCTCCCCTGGGTGAGGTAACTTTAGCATTACGGTGCTCCTGTGGGTGTGGGCCCTAGAACTACTTACCCTGTAAGTGCCTTGCTTGTAGCTACCCTAGAAGTGCCCTAAAACTCTTATTTTCTAAGTGCGACAATTGCGCTGACCCGTACAGGGTTCGCGTCTGTGTTAGACACATCGCATCCATCTCCCTTGTAGCTCTATCTGTAACCGTGTCCTTCGACTCGTACAAGGTCCGATCGGTGGGTTCACCTCGAACACACAAGGGGCCTGTAACATTGAACTCTCAATTGCGCTGACTCGTACAAGGTTCGCGTCTGTGTTAGACACAGCGCGTCCATCCCCCTTGCAACTCTATCTGTAACCGCGTCCTTCGACTCGTACAAGGACCGATCGGTGTGTTCGCCTTGAACACGCAAGGGACCTTTAACATTGAAATTTCAATCGCGTCTGTTCGTATAGACTCGCACAGGACTCGCACCGGTGCCAGGACACCGCGTCCGTCCCCTGTGGGTCTCCTACAACTACCTGGGGTGGTTCTTGGGGGTCCCTCGATTCTAGATGCCCTAGACCTAGGTCTAGCCAAACTAAGATTGTGATATTGGATTGTGCTAACTTATTTTTGATAACATTTGATTTGTACATATGTTCCTGACTTCTAATCTCATAAAGAGATTAGTAGAGAGTTGTTTATTAATAAATACATATATATTTGATATATATACCTGTGTGGTGTCTTTTCATTTGGTGATTCAAGAGATTGTGTGGTAAAACAAGCTGCTTTACATTCCTCCAAGACTTAGCCTGAAGGCTGCTCTCCACAGCTACCACTAGGATAGCTTTCTATAAAGGTTGTCTTAAACCTACCAACCATAAGAGTCGAATTGTTCTGGTGCAAGGTGTCCACTTTAATTAGTGAACAGCATATACCAGATCAACTTCTCACACTCTGTAATTTTGTTAAATGTTGAATTTGTAACCCTGCATACAGTGCATTCCCGTAGTCCAACCTGGATAAGACCAGTGCGGTTACTAATGTTTTACAGGAATCTTGGGGAATAAATGGTGATAGTTTCTTTATCAGTTTGAGGATGTACCACACCGTGGAGGATAGTTTGTTTATCTGGGCGCCCAAAGATAGTTTGTTGTCCAGTAGCACTCCCAGGTTTCTAACTTTGTCCACTGGGGATGGGCAGTCGCCTAGGGTGTCTGGCCACCATTTTGGGGACCAGAAATTCATATCTGTCCCGAGCAACATAACCTCGGTTTTGTCACCATTCAATTTTAGGCAGTTATGTTGCATCCAGTGAGTGATCTGACTCATGCAGTTACTAAATCTGCCTGCTGTCTCATCTGTGTTGTTTGAGACTGCTACCACAATTTGGGTATCGTCCGCATAGGAGACTGGTAGGAAACCACAGTTCCTTATTATAGCCGCTAATGGGGCAACATATACATTAAAAAGGGTGGGGCTTAAAGAAGACCCCTGAGGTACGCCATAAGGTGAGTTAAACGGTTTGGATGTGGCATCTCCTAATTTAACTGAGAAAGTTCTATCAGTTAGATATGAGGATAGAAGCTTAAGTGCCGTCTCGTGGACTCCTGCTTCGGCTAGTCGGGTCAGGATTGTATCATGGTTTACCGTGTCGAAGGCCGCCGAGAGATCCAAAAGAATCAAGGCAGCCTTCCCTCCAGCATCCAGTACACTCCTGAGTTCTTCCGCTGCCATGATCAGAGCTGTTTCAGTTCCATGTTGTTCCCGGAACCCATACTGTGAGTGGTCTAGGGCATTTACGGAGGTTAGATATTTTGACAATTGTTTGTTCAGTAGTTTTTCCAGTACTTTTGCTGTAAAAGGGATCCTTGAAATGGGTCTGTAATTCCCGGGATCCTGTGGATCCAGATTTGACTTCTTAAGTAACGGGAGGACTGAGGTCTTTTTCCAGGCATCTGGGAAACAGCTCGATGTAATTATCTTAGTGAAAACCAGGGATAGTTGGTCGCTCAGTAGATCTGGAAATAGGTGCATCACCTTAGGTGGGCAGGGGTCTGTTAGGCCTCCAGACCTAGTTGTCATTACCACCTGTTTGATCTGTTCTACTGATGGAGGCCAAAAATGGAACCCCGTATTGGAGATTTCCATGGGCAGGCCCTGTTTAGATTCTATGAGTGAACGTGGGGTGTCAGATTTGTTGGTCGTTATGAAGGACTCATAAACGGACTTGACTTTGTCAACGAAGAACTGACCTAAAGTGTTACAAAGTTCCATGCTACAGTCTATCTGTTTGTTAGCATTCTGCACCCCTCGTGCATCTTTCTGCACCCCTTATGCCTCTTTCTGCACCCCTCTTCTCTCTTTCTGCACTCCTCTTGCCTCTTTCTGCACATCTGTTCCTTCTTTCTGCATCTCTGTTACTTCTTTCTGCACTTCTCTTGCCCCTTTCTGCACCCCTCTTCTCTCTTTCTGCACCTCTGTTGCTTCTTTCTGCACTTCTCTTGCTTCTTTCTGCACCCCTTGTGCCTCTTTCTGCACCCCTCTTCTCTCTTTCTGCACTCCTCTTGCCTCTTTCTGCACCTCTGTTCCTACTTTCTGCACTTCTTTTATTTCTTTCTTCTCCTCTCATGCTTCTTTCTGTACCCCTCTTGCCTCTTTCTCCACCCCTCTTATCCCTTTCTGCATCTCTGTTGCTTATTTATGCACATCTCTTGTCTCTTTCTCCACCTCTGTACCCTCTTTCTGCACCTCTGTTGCTTCTTTCTGCACCTCTCTTGCTTCTTTCTGCACCCCTCGTGCCTCTTTCACACCCCTCTCTCTGCACCCCTCTTGCCAATTTCTATACCTCTGTTCTGTCTTTCTGCACTTCTTTTGTTTCTTTCTGCACCTCTCTTGCCTCCTTCTGCACCTCTGTTGGTTCTTTCTGCACTTCTCTTGCTTCTTTCTTCACCTCTCTTGCAAATTTCTACGCCCCATGTGCCTCTGTGTGCACCTCTCTTGCCTATTTCTGCACCTCATTTGCTTTTTTCTGCACTTCTCTTGCCTCTTTCTGCACCGCTCTTGCCTTTTTCTGCACCTCTGTTGGTTCTTTCTATACTGCTCTTGCTTCTCTCTGCTACTCTATTGCACATTTCTGCACCCCTCTTGCCTCTTTCTGCACCTCTCTTGGTTCTTTCTGCACCTCTCTTGCCTCTGTCTGCACCCTTGTTCCCTCTTTCTGCACCTCTCTTGTCTGTTTCTGCAACTCTCTTGCCTCTTTCTGCAGTTCTCTTGTCTCCTTCCGCACCTCTGTTGCGTTGTTCTGCACTTCTGTTGCTTCTTTCAGCACTCCTCTTACCTCTTTCTGCACCTTTCTTCCCTCTGTCTGCACCACTCTTGCCTCTTTCTGCAGCCCTGTTCCCTTTTTCTGCACCTCTCTTGCCTGTTTCTGCAACTCTCTTGCCTCTTTCTGCAGTTCTCTTACCTCTTTCTTCATCCCCCTTGCCTCCTTCTTCACCACTGTTGGTTCTTTCTGCACTTCTCTTGGTTCTTTCTGCACCTCTGTTCCTTCTTTCTGCACTTCTTTTGTTTCTTTCTGCAGCTCTCATGCTTCTTTCTGCACCCCCTTGCCTCTTTCTCCACCCCTCTTCCCTATTTTTGCACCCCTCTTACCTCTTTCTGCAACTCTGTTGCTTCTTTCTGCACTCCTCTTGCTTCTTTCTGCACCTCTCTTGCTTCTTTCTACACCCCTTTTCCCTCTTTCGGCACCTTTCTTGCCTCTTTCTGCACCTCTGTTCCTTCTTTCTGCACTTCTGTTGCTTCTTTCTGCACTCCTCCTGCCTCTTTCTGCACCTTTCTTCCCTCTGTCTGCACCTCTCTTGCCTTGTTCTGCAGCCCTGTTCCCTTTTTCTGCACCTCTCTTGCCTGTTTCTGCAACTCTCTTGCCTCTTTCTGCAGTTCTCTTGTCTCCTTCTGCACCTCTTTTGCATCTTTCTGCACTTCTCTTACCTCTTTCTTCATCCCTCTTGCCTCCTTCTTCACCTCTGTTGGTTCTTTCTGCACTTCTCTTGGTTCTCGCTGCACCTGTGTTCCTTCTTGATGCACTTCTTTTGTTTCTTTCTGCAGCTCTCATTCTTCTTTCTGCACCCCCTTGCCTCTTTCTCCACCCCTCTTCCCTCTTTCTGCACCCTTGTTGCCCCTTTCTGCACCTATGTTCCATCTTTCTATCACTTCATTTGTTTCTTTCTGCACGTCTTTTGCTTCTTTCTGCACCCCTTGTGCCGCTTTCTGCAACCCTCTTCCCTCTTTCTGCACCCCTCTTGCCTCTTTCTGTACCTCTGGTCCTTCTTTCTGCACTTCTTTTGTTTCTTTCTCTACCTCTCTTGCTTATTTCTGCACACCTCTTGCCTCTTTCACCTCCCCTCTTCAACCTTTCTGCATCTCTGTTGCTTCTTTCTGTACTTCTGTTGCCTCTTTCTCTACCCCTCTTCACTCGTTCTGCACCTCTGCTGCTTCTTTCTGCACTTCTCTTGCTTCTTTCTGCACCCCTCGTGCATCTTTCTGCACCCCTTGTGCCTCTTTCTGCATCCCTCTTCTCTCTTTCTGCACTCCTCTTGCCTCTTTCTGCACATCTGTTCCTTCTTTCTGCATCTCTGTTACTTCCTTCTGCACTTCACTTGACCCTTTCTGCACCCCTCTTCTCTCTTTCTGCACCTCTGTTGCTTCTTTCTGCACTTCTCTTGCTTCTTTCTGCCCCCCTTGTGCCTCTTTCTGCACCCCTCTTTTCTCTTTCTGCACTCCTCTTGCCTCTTTCTGCACCTCTGTTCCTACTTTCTGCACTTCTTTTATTTCTTTCTTCACCTCTCATGCTTCTTTCTGTACCCCTCTTGCCTCTTTCTCCACCCCTCTTATCCCTTTCTGCATCTCTGTTGCTTGTTTCTGCACATCTCTTGTCTCTTTCTCCACCCCTGTACCCTCTTTCTGCACCTCTGTTTCTTCTTTCTGCACCTCTCTTGCTTCTTTATGCACCCTTCGTGCCTCTTTCACACCCCTCTCCCCTCTTTCTGCACCCCTCTTGCCAATTTCTATACCTCTGTTCCGTCTGTGAGAAGTTTGCCTGGTATATGCTGTCCACTAATTATAGTGGGCACCTTGCACCAGTCCAAACAACCCCTTATTGGAGATAGGTTAAAGACAACCTTTATTGAAAGCTATCCTAGTGGTAGCTATGGAGAGCAGCCTTCAGGCTAAGTCTTGAAGGAATGTAAAGCAGCTTGTTTTACCAGTCTATAATCTCTTGAGTGACCAAATGAAAGAGGACCACACCAGGTATATATTCAAAATATATGTATTTATTGCTAAACACACCCCTCTAGTCTCTTTATGAGGCTAGAGTTCGAAGTACATAAGTTATAAGTTAGTTATCTACAGTAATAGCACAAATACACGTTTGAGCCCTAGGGGCGTACAAAACCATATACCAATAAAGTGGTATTAGAACCACGACTGAGCTAGACACAGGGCCTAGAGCCTGTAGAAGTGCTTGGACCACAAGGAACCACCCAAGGTAGTGACACAGGGGACCCACGGGGGATGCGTGCAGTGTATGAACACAGCCGCGAATCGCCGTTGACTTCTATGGGGAAAGTCGCGGTTGGAATTTAAAAGAAAAGGGACACTTAGAGGAGGACTTGGAGCAAACCCTGTTGAGAACTAGGCTGTTCTAGTGTCAATACCCACGGGAGCACCGGAGTACTCGAGTTACCTCACCCAGGGGAGCCGGGTGCATAGGTGTCTTTCGGGGTCGGGTTTCGTCGTCGTTTTCAATGGCGATCTGCTGCAAAGTGCTGCTCGCGGCCAAGTCGAAAGTGTTCGGGTGGATCCAAAGGTGGATCGAAGATTTGAAGAACCTGAAAGCAGAGGGGACAGAGTCTGGGTCACTAGCCAGTGACCAGGAAGGCAATGAGCAGATGCCCACCGATGTCGAGTGCTTCAGGTAGGTTGACAGTTGTCTTGACTCTTCAGCCACGAGGTCCAGGAGGCATCGACGACAACCAGGAGCTGGATTCGAGCTGTCCCATGAAGTTTGTCGATTACAGGGGTGTCGGCGACCGGATTGGACCCAACAAGCCTTGGCAACGGCAAGTCTCATGGAAATGGAAGAAGGACAATGTTGCAGACCAGCAAGGTCTGTGGGACTCACCCAGCAAAGGTGTGTCAGGGCATACCGGGAGCAACCAGGGTGCCCAAGCAGAAGAAGATTGGCCTTCGGGAGGGCCTACTAGCCAACGGACTAGCGACCGCGAAGGAGCCTCGAGTCAACGCACGTGGAGCTGGCTCACAGGACACTCGTGGAGTGGAGGCCAGTGATCTTCAGTGCAGTCGGTGCTGGAGGCTGGGGCTACTCGGAGCCTAAAGCACAACTTCGTGGGAGACCCAGAAGAGGATGCACTTGCAAATGCGATTGGTGTCCAGGGGTCACGGTTCCACGTTACCCACAACAGCTACAGACCTCAGCTTTGCTGGGGACTCAGGGCAGCCTCGGGGAAGTCTGGAAATCTACCTCTGGTGATGCAAAGACTTTGGCGTCCGGCGGGAGCTTCAGCGATGCAGACCGGACAATTGCTTCTTTGGTGCCTGCCAAGCAGGGGAGTCACTCCTTGACCCCAAGGGAGATTCTTCAGTCCTCTAATCTTGAAGTAGAGCGTCGAAGGTCCAGGATTCTGTGTCAGAGTTTCGTCCAGGTTAATCTAAAGTCCTAAGGACTGGGGTCCCATACTTATACTAAGATAGGGGTTGGACATACTCTGGGGACCCACCTATGGGAGGGTCAGGGCAGAGGGGTGGTTACACCCCTTTCCCTTTGTCCAGTTTCGCGCCAGAGCAGGGGCTGGAAGCCCCTGAGCCGGTTTGAACTGGGGTATGCACAGGGACACCAAATGTGCCCCCAGTGCAGGACTTCAAAGCACCAGAGAGTGCTCCCGCCCAGCCCCAATACACACTATCCTGTCTGGGGAGGTGGTTACACCTCCCTGGGACAGGAAACCTATTGTCCAGGCCTCCCCTGCCGGAGTTTTGGTCAGCAGCAGGAGGCCAGACTCGTGTCTGTGGCAGCGGCATCCATTTTGTGATGCCAGGGCTCTGGAAAGTCAGTACCGGGTATACCGGTGTGTACATGTCTCTCCCTCTAGAAGGGTGGAATGCTACCCCCGCCGCCAGAACTGGCATGGGGGTAGTATTCCAAGATGTTTGACACCAAACACGACATGTTTCCGTGCAGCCATCCCAAAGTTAGCATTTAACGCGAGGTTATAATGCGCTTAAGAGTATATGGTCGGGCTGCACTACAAACAGCATCAGAGAAGGGTCTCCGAACGCTGCAGAGGGGCCCAGCTCATGCAGGGGCACCCTCTCACATAGGAACCACGCACTCTGCCTCCAGGATTGATAAGGCCTGCCATAGGAGTGACTTATAGGTTTATATGTGTGTATGTATGTAGTGATATAGGTAGCCTATATCACAGTAAGGGGTGCATGCACCACCTTACCCAGGCTGCAGTAGCAGACCTGTGGTGTCCTTTTGGCTGGCCTTCCAGGGGTGGCACAATACATGCTTCAGCCCCTGGCAGGCCTCTGAGGTACCTATGCCCTGGGTACATAGTATACCATATACTAGGGACTTATAAGGGCACTCCAGATTCCAATCAGAGATGTGCCTAAGGCACATGGAAACCATTTTAGAGAGGAAGCAGCTAGGCTGGGGTTCTGATTAGCAGGGCCCCAGCCAGACTAAAGTCGAAAAACAGTGAAGCATCAGCAAAAGTGGGGGTACCCATGTGAAGCAGATCCTACTCTCCTACACAACCCCCTGCAAACGTAGGGACATTAAACTAACCTTGCCCAGTTAAGTCTTCATGTTCTAAGTGGAAGTACCTAGAGAGTCCATCTGCATTGGCATGGTTACTCCCAGGTCTATGTTCCACTGTGAAGTCCATCCCCTGTAGGGAAATGGACCACCTAAGCAGTTTGGGGTTTTCACCCTTCATTTGTTTTAGCCATAAGAGGGGCTTATGGTCGGTTTGAACAAGGAAGTGAGTACCAAACAAGTATGGCCTCAACTTCTTCAGAGCCCAGACCACAGCAAAGGCCTCCCTCTCAATGGCTGACCAACGTTTCTCTCTAGGGGTCAGCCTTCTGCTAATAAAAGCTACTGGCTGATCCTGACCTTCATCATTCAATTGTGACAGTACAGCCCCTACCCCCAATTCAGATGCATCTGTTTGGACAATGAACTTCTTGGAGTAATCAGGACTCTGTAGAATGGGAGCAGTGCACATGGCCTGCTTTAGGTCATCAAATGCCTTTTGACAGCTAACTGTCCACTGAACCTTTTTGGGCATTTTCTTGGAAGTTAAGTCATTCAGGGGTGTCACTATTGATCCATACCCCTTGACAAATCTCCTATAGTACCCAGTCAGGCCTAAAAAGGCTCTCACCTGAGTCTGGGTAGTTGGAGCAGTCCAGTCCATGATGGTCTGGATCTTGCTCTGCAGTGGTTGAACCTGGCCTCCACCCACAAGGTGGCCCAGGTACACAACCTGACTCTGCCCTATCTGGCACTTGGTGGCCTTGATAGTCAGGCCTGCTTTCTGCAGGGCCTGCAAAACATTTCTGAGGTGGACCAGGTGATCCTCCCAGGTGGAGCTAAAGACAGCAATATCATCTAGATATGCTGCACTATAGGCTTCCAGACCTGTAAGGACTGTATTCACCAACCTCTGAAAAGTGGCAGGTGCATTCTTCAGACCAAAGGGCATCACCACAAATTGATAATGCCCACTAGGGGTTGAGAATGCTGTCTTTGGCTTTGCATCATCAGCTAGTCTGATCTGCCAGTAGCCAGCTGTCAGGTCAAATGTGCTTAGATACTTGGCTGAGGCCAAAGTGTCTATTAGCTCATCTGCCCTAGGTATTGGATGGGCATCAGTCCTAGTGACTGCATTGAGACCCCTGTAGTCCACACAAAACCTCATCTCTCTTTTCCCACCATTGGTGTGAGGTTTTGGCACAAGGACCACTGGACTAGCCCAAGGGCTATCTGAGGGTTCAATAACTCCCAAATCCAACATCTTCTGGACTTCTGTCCTGATACAGTCCCTGACATGGTCAGGTTGCCTATAAATCTTATTTTTAATAGGCAGACTGTCCCCAGTGTCCACTTCATGAGTGCACCAGGTAGTCTGACTGGGTGTCAGTGAGAATATGTGCCTGAACTGATTGAGCACCTGTCTGCAATCAGTTTGCTGCTGGGCAGTGAGGCTGCCTGCCAAGGCTACACCATCCACTGACCCATCATCAGGGTTCTGTGAGAGCAGGTCAGGGAGTGGGTCACTCTCTTCCTCCTGTCCCTCATCAGTAGCCATGAGCAAGCCCATGTCTGCCCTGTCCACATATGGTTTTAACCTGTTGACATGGAGAACCCTGTGGGGACTCCTGGGTGTTCCTAGGTCTACTAAATAGGTAACCTCACCCTTCTGTTCAACAATGGTATGGGGTCCACTCCATTTGTCTTGGAGAGCTGCTGGGGCCACTGGCTCCAACACCCACACCTTCTGTCCTGGCTGGTAAACAGTCAGTACAGCCTTTGGTCATGCCAGGCTTTTTGCAGTTCCTGGCTAGCCTCAAGGTTTTTAGTTGCCTTTTTCATGTACTCAGCCATCCTGGAGCGGAGACCAAGTACATAGTCCACTATGTCTTGCTTTGGGGGCTTGAGAGGTAACTCCCATCCTTCCTTCACCAAGCACAATGGACCCCTGACAGGGTGACCAAACAAAAGTTCAAAAGGGCTGTAGCCAACCCCCTTTTGAGGCACCTCCCTGTATGCAAATAAAAGGCAGGGCAAGAGTATGTCCCATCTTCGCCTAAGCTTTTCTGGGAGCCCTTTAATCATGCCCTTCAAGGTTTTGTTGAATCTCTCAACTAAACCATTGCATTGTGGGTGATAGGGTGTGGTGAACTTGTAAGTCACTCCACACTCCTTCCACATTGCTTTTAAGTATCCAGACATAAAGTTAGCACCCCTGTCTGATACAACCTCCTTAGGGAAGCCCACTCTTGAGAAAATTCCCAGGAGGGCTCTTGCCACCACAGGTGCTGTAGTGGTCCTAAGGGGAATAGCCTCTGGGTACCTGGTGGCATGATCCACTACCACCAGGATAAACCTGTGCCCAGATGCTGTTTGGGGATCCATGGGACCAACAATGTCAATCCCCACCCTTTCAAAGGGAACCCCCACCACAGGTAGTGGTATCAGGGGGCCTTTGTAGTGCCACCTGCCTTGCCACTGGCCTGGCAGGTTACACAGGAGCGACAAAACTCCTTGGTGTCTTCAGACATGTGGGGCCAGTGAAAGTGAGGGACAATTCTGTCCCAAGTCTTGTTCTGGCCCAGGTGACCTGCTAAGGGAATGTCATGGGCTAGGGTCAATAGGAAGCCCCTGAACTTCAGAGGTATAACCAACCTCCTGGTGGCACCAGGCTTGGGGTCTCTACACTCTGAGTACAAGAGTCCATCATCCCAATACACAGTATGGGGACCACTAGCTTTCCCAGCAGCCTCAGCAGCAGCTTGCTGTCTGAGGGGTTCAAGAGAGGGGCAGCTCTGCTGCTCCTGGCTCAGATCTGCCCTGGAAGGGCCCCCTGTCCCCAAGAACTCAACCTGGTCAGGTTCAAGCTCCTCTGGGACAGTTCCTTCCTCAGGACTGAGATCATCCCCCTCAAGAGACTGATCTTCCTTCTGAGCCAAGGGGGAAGGCACTGCCTTTACCCTACTACTCCTCTTCTTGGAGGGCACTTGGTCCATTATTCCAGAATCCAAGGCCTGTTCAGTGTTAGACATTTTGGCTTGTGACCTGGTCACAGCAAACACATCTGCAGGGATGCCCAGCATTTCTGCATGGGTCCTGAGCTCCACTTCTGCCCAAGCTGAAGTTTCTAAATCATTGCCAAGCAAGCATTCAACGGGTAGGTCTGCACTTACCACAACCTTCTTAAGGCCAGTTACCCCTCCCCAGGAGAAGTTAACAACTGCCAGAGTATGGTCTGTTCTGACATTGCTAGCATTGGTCACTTGGTACATTTCACCAAGTATAATCTGCCCAGGATTCACAAGGTCTTGTGTCACCATGGTGACACTTGCCCCTGTGTCCCTAAATGCCAAAGCCTCTTTTCCATTGATTAAGGGCTGTTGCCTGTACTTGCCCAGATTACTGGGACTCACAGAGGAGGTCACATCCATGCCTCCATCACAGACTAGGACAGCCTGAGTGAGTTCTCTGACTAGGTCAGAGCTCATCTCCTTACCCAGGGTCAACCCTACTAAACCCTTGGCTTGTGTAGTCCCACCACCAATTGTAACTGCACTAGGGGGAGCAGGTGCCTTAGGGGCATTGGTGGGGGCTGGAGTAGAGTCTTTGGACTTGGTGCAATCACTGGTCCAGTGGGTCTTTTGCTTACAGACCTTGCACCATGGTTTCTTTTGGCCTCTTCCCTTGTTAGACTGTGAATCCCCACCTGAAGAAGATTTTTGGGGGCCTTGTGAAGACTTTTGGTCTTTACCCTTCTCCCCACCCTTATCAGAGTTTTTAGAATCTTGCTTCTTAGGGTCACCACCTTGGTTCTGTACCTTCTGCCTCACCCTGGTTCTGACCCATTTGTCTGCCTTCTTTCCCAATTCTTGGGGAGAGGTCAGATCAGAGTCCACCAGGTGCTGATGCAACAGCTGATTTTGACAATTATTAAGGATCTGCTCCCTCATGATAAGATTGTACAATCCTGTGAAGTCACATACCTTACTGCCCAATAACCAACCTTCCAGAGCCTTGGCAGAACAATCAACAAAGTCCACCCAGTCTTGAGTCTGTGCCTTTTGGGTATCTCTGAACTTTAACCTGTATTGTTCAGTGGTTAGGCCAAACCCATCAATCAGAGCACTCTTTAAGACTGTGTATTTATCAGCATCCTCCTCTTTAACAGTGAGGAGCTTATCTCTACCTTTGTCTGCAAAGGAGAGCCACAAGATTGCTGCCCACTGCTCCTGAGGGACCCTCTGTACTTTACAGGCCCTCTCCAGTGCAGTTATCCATTTGTGGATGTCATCCCCACTCTGGTAGGGAGGGACAATCTTGCTCAGGTTTCTATGGTCATAAGACCTTTCCCTATCTCTGGGGAAATTGCTGCCACCATGGGACTCTAGTCCCATCTTTTTTCTCTCTTTGTAGAGATCTAGGGACTCCCTGTCTATAGCCAACTGCTGTTTTCTGAGTTCAAGCTGGGCTTGCTCATACTCAATCAGTCTCTTTCTCCTGTCATGAGAGGATTCTCTCCTATGAGAGGAGACAGAGGTCCCTATTGAGGTGTCAGAGTGGTTAGACTCCTGAGAAGGAGATCTAGACCTTCTGGGCACACTCACAATTCTTCCTGGGGGGACAAAGGGGAGGTCATTCTGATCCTCCTCCTCCTCCACAGGAGGAATTGCGTTCTCCAGGTCAAGGTCATTTTCACCTTCCTGGCCAGTTTCAGAGGGGGGCCTGGGTTTCTTCACCCCTGACCCCTTCCTCATCTTCTGCCCCACCCTCTCTGCCTACCCCTTCAGACCCTAGGGGCCTGCTGAGATCATCAGCCAGTAACACCTCCCTGAGGTGTTGGGTGCTGGCACTTTTGCCTGCCTTCAGCTTCCTAGTATTGCATAATGCTCTCAATTCCAAGAATGGGAGTTTATCATACTTGGAGGGAAGAAGCCCACTGGCTTCTGGCAAGGACTCACTGGGTCCTGGCTTTGAAGACATTACTAGTGAGGTGTGGTGTATGCACTACCTACTCTAGTGTGGCCTACTAAACTCTCTTGAGTTGTAGAAAGGGTGTGCTATCCCTTAACACACAACTCTAAGTTCAGTAGAACTTACTGTATACTAAGCTTGATTTATATGTACCTTAGGTACCCTTAGTGGTTTTCAGTTGATCAATTCAATTGAGATTATCTGGTAAAACAATAGCAAGCTGGAATCCCACACGCTGCACACCAATGTGAGAAGTTGGCCTGGTATATGCTGTCCACTAATTATAGTGGGCACCTTGCACCAGTCCAAACAACCCCTTATTGGAGATAGGTTAAAGACAACCTTTATTGAAAGCTATCCTAGTGGTAGCTATGGAGAGCAGCCTTCAGGCTAAGTCTTGAAGGAATGTAAAGCAGCTTGTTTTACCAGTCTATAATCTCTTGAGTGACCAAATGAAAGAGGACCACACCAGGTATATATTCAAAATATATGTATTTATTGCTAAACACACCCCTCTAGTCTCTTTATGAGGCTAGAGTTCGAAGTACATAAGTTATAAGTTAGTTATCTACAGTAATAGCACAAATACACGTTTGAGCCCTAGGGGCGTACCAAACCATATACCAATAAAGTGGTATAAGAACCACGACTGAGCTAGACACAGGGCCTAGAGCCTGTAGAAGTGCTTGGACCACAAGGAACCACCCAAGGTAGTGACACAGGGGACCCACGGGGACGCGTGCAGTGTATGAACACAGCCGCGAATCGCCGTTGACTTCTATGGGGAAAGTCGTGGTTGGAATTTAAAAGAAAAGGGACACTTAGAGGAGGACTTGGAGCAAACCCTGTTGAGAACTAGGCTGTTCTAGTGTCAATACCCACGGGAGCACCGGAGTACTCGAGTTACCTCACCCAGGGGAGCCGGGTGCATAGGTGTCTTTCGGGGTCGGGTTTCGTCGTCGTTTTCAATGGCGATCTGCTGCAAAGTGCTGCTGGCGGCCAAGTCGAAAGTGTTCGGGTGGATCCAAAGGTGGATCGAAGATTTGAAGAACCTGAAAGCAGAGGGGACAGAGTCTGGGTCACTAGCCAGTGACCAGGAAGGCGATGAGCAGATGCCCACCGATGTCGAGTGCTTCAGGTAGGTTGACAGTCGTCTTGACTCTTCAGCCATGAGGTCCAGGAGGCGTCAACGATGACCAGGAGCTGGATTCGAGCTGTCCCACAACGTCTGTCGATTGCAGGGGTGTCGGCGACCAGATTGGACCCAACAAGCCTTGGCAACGGCAAGTCTCATGGAAATGGAAGAAGGACGATGTTGCAGACCAGCAAGGTCTGTGGGACTCACCCAGCGAAGGTAAGTCAGGGCACGCCTGGAGCAACCAAAGAGCCCAAGCAGAAGAAGATTGGCCTTCGGGAGGGCCTACTAGCCAACGGACTAGCAACCGCAAAGGAGCCTCGAGTCAATGCACGTGGAGCTGGCTCACAGAACACTCATGGAGTGGAGGTCAGTGATCTTCAGCGCAGTCGGTGCTGGAGGCTGGGGCTACTCGGAGCCCAAAGCACAACTTCATGGAAGACCCAGAAGAGGATGCACTTGCAAATGCGATCGGTGTCCAGGGGTCATGGTTCCACATTACCCACGACAGCTACGGGCCTCAGCTTTGCTGGGGACTCAGGGCAGCCTCACAGAAGTCTGGAAATCCACCTCTGGTGATGCAAAGACTTCGGCGTCTGGCAGGAGCTTCACCGATGCAGACCGGACAATTGCTTCTTTGGTGCCTGCCAAGCAGGGGAGTCACTCCTTGACCCCAAGGGAGATTCTTCAGTCCTCTAATCTTGAAGTAGAGCGTCGAAGGTCCAGGATTCTGTGTCAGAGTTTCGTCCAGGTTAATCTAAAGTCCTAAGGACTGGGGTCCCATACTTATACTAAGATAGGGGGTTGGACATACTCTGTGGACCCACCTATGGGAGGGTCAGGGCAGAGGGGTGGTTACACCCCTTTCCCTTTGTCCAGTTTCACGCCAGAGCAGGGGCTGGAAGCCCCTGAGCCGGTTTGAACTGGGGTATGCACAGGGACACCAAATGTGCCCCCAGTGCAGGACTTCAAAGCACCAGAGAGTGCTCCCGCCCAGCCCCAATACACACTATCCTGTCTGGGGAGGTGGTTACACCTCCCTGGGACAGGAAACCTATTGTCCAGGCCTCCCCTGCCGGAGTTTCGGTCAGCAGCAGGAGGCCAGACTCGTGTCTGTGGCAGCGGCATCCATTTTGTGATGCCAGGGCTCTGGAAAGTCAGTACCGGGTATACCGGTGTGTACATGTCTCTCCCTCTAGAAGGGTGGAATGCTACCCCCCCGCCAGAACTGGCAGGGGGTTAGTATTCCAAGATGTTTGACACCAAACACGACATGTTTCCGTGCAGCCATCCCAAAGTTAGCATTTAACACGAGGTTATAATGCGCTTAAGAGTATATGGTCGGGCTGCACTACAAACAGCATCAGAGAAGGGTCTCCGAATGCTGCAGAGGGGCCCAGCTCATGCAGGGGCACCCTCTCACATAGGAACCACGCACTCTGCCTCCAGGATTGATAAGGCCTGCCATAGGAGTGACTTATAGGTTTATATGTGTGTATGTATGTAGTGATATAGGTAGCCTATATCACAGTAAGGGGTGCATGCACCACCTTACCCAGGCTGCAGTAGCAGACCTGTGGTGTCCTTTTGGCTGGCCTTCCAGGGGTGGCACAATACATGCTTCAGCCCCTGGCAGGCCTCTGAGGTACCTATGCCCTGGGTACATAGTATACCATATACTAGGGACTTATAAGGGCACTCCAGATTCCAATCAGAGATGTGCCTAAGGCACATGGAAACCATTTTAGAGAGGAAGCAGCTAGGCTGGGGTTCTGATTAGCAGGGCCCCAGCCAGACTAAAGTCAAAAAACAGTGAAGCATCAGCAAAAAGTGGGGATACCCTTGTGAAGCAGATCCTACTCTCCTACACCGTCTTTCGGCACTTCTTTTGTTTCTTTCTGCACCTCTCTTGCTTCTTTCTGCACCCCTCTTCTCTCTTTCTGTACCCCTCTTCCCTTTTTCTGCACCTCTCTTGCCTCTTTCTGTACCTCTGTCCTTCATTCTGCACTTCTTTTGTTTTTTTCTGCACCTCTTGCTTCTTTCTGCACCCCTTTTGCCTCTTTCTGCACCCTCTTGCCTCTTTCTGCACCTCTGCTCCTTCCTTCTGCACTTATTTTGTTTATTTCTGCAGCTCTCTTGCTTCTTTCTGCATCCCCTTGCCTCTTTCTCCCCCTCATCTCACTTTCTGCACCCCTGTTGCCTCTTTCTGCACCTCTGTTTCTTCTTTCTGCACTTCTATTGATTCTTTCTACAGCTCTCTTGCTTCTTTCTGCAACCCCTTGCCTGCTTCTGCACCCCTCTTCCCTCTTTATGCACCCCTCTTGCCTCTTTCTGCAACTCTGTTTCTTCTTTTTGTACTTCTTTTGTTTTTTTCTGCACCTCTCACTTCTTTCTGCACCCCTTTTGCCTCTTTCTGCACCCTCTTGCCTCTTTCTGCACCTCTGCTCCTTCCTTCTGCACTTCTTTTGTTTATTTCTGCAGCTCTCTTGCTTCTTTCTGCATCCCCTTGCCTCTTTCTCCACCCCTCATCTCTCTTTCTGCACCCCTGTTGCCTCGTTCTGCACCTCTGTTTCTTCTTTCTGCACTTCTTTTGTTTCTTTCTACAGCTCTCTTGCTTCTTTCTACACCCCCTTGCCTCTTTATCCACCCCTCTTCCCTCTTTATGCACCCCTGTTGCCTCTTTCTGCACCTCTGTTCCTTCTTTCTACACTTCTTTTGTTTCTTTCTGCACATCTCTTGCTTCTTTCTGCACCCCTTGTGCCTCTTTCTGCACCCCTCTTCCCTCTTTTTGCACCCTTCTTAACCCTTTCTGCACCTCTGTTGCTTCTTTCTGCACTCCTCTTGCTTCTTTCTGCACCTCTCTTGCTTCTTTCTAAACCCTTTTCCCTCTTTCGGCACCTTTCTTGCCTCTTTCTGCACCTCTGTTCCTTCTTTCTGCAATTCTTTTGTTTCTTTCTGCACCTCTCTTGCTTCTTTCTGCTTCCCTCTTGCCTCTTTCTCCACCCCTCTTCCCCCTTTCCGCATCTCTGTTGCTTCTTTTTGCACTTCTCTTGTCTCTTTCTGCACCCCTCTTCCCTCTTTCTGCACCTCTGGTCCTCTTTTCTGCACATCTTTTGTTTCTTTCTGCACCTCTCTTGCTTCTTTCTGCACCCCTCTTGCCTCTTTCTCCACCCCTCTTCCCCCTTTTTGCATCTCTGTTGCTTTGTTCGGCACTCCTCTTGTCTCTTCCTCCACCCCTGTTCCCTCTTTCTGCTCCTCTGTTGCTTCTTTATGCACCCCTCGTGCCTCTTTCTGCATGCCTTGTACCTCTTTCTGGTCCCCTCTTCCCTCTTTCTGCACCTCTCTTGCTGCTTTCTGCACTTCTCTTGCCTCTTTCTGCACCACTGTTGTTTTTTTTGGCACTTCTCTTGACTCTTTCTGCACCTCTGTTTCTTCTTTCTGCACCCTTCGTGCCTCTTTCTGTACCCCTTGTGCCTCTTTCTGCACCCCTCTTCCCTCTTTCTGCACCTCTCTTGCCACTTTCTGCACTTCTCTTGCCTCTTTCTGTACCACTGTTGTTTTTTCTGCACTTCTCTTGCCTCTTTCTGCACCTCTGTTGCTTCTTTCTGCACCCCTCTTGCCTCTTTCTGTACCCCCTTCCCTCTTTCTGCACATGTCTTCCCTTTTTCTGCACCCCTTTTGCCTCTGTCTGCACCTCACTTGCCCCTTCTGCACCTCTCCTGCCTCTTTCTGCACCTGTCTTGCCTCTTTCTGGACTTCTCTTCCTTTTTTCTGCACCTTTCTTGTTTCTTTCTGCAACTCTCTTGTCTGTTTTATCACTACTCTTGCTTCTTTCTGCACCTCTGTTGCTTCTTTCAGCACTTCTCTTGCCTCTTTCTGCACTTATTTTGCCGATTTCTGCAACACTCTTGTCTCTTTCATCACTTCTCTTGCTTCTTTCTGCACCCCTGTTGCTTCTTTCTGCACCCCTGTTGCCTCTTTCTGCACCACTCTTGCTTCTTTCTGCACCCCTCTTGCCTCTTTCTGCACCCCTCTTCCCTCTTTCTGTAACTCTCTTGCCTCTTTCTGCAACTCTGTTGCTTCTTTCTGCAATTCTGTTGCTACTTTCTGCACTTCGGTTGCTTCTTTCTGCACTCCTCTTGCCTCTTTCTGCACCCTTCTTCCCTCTTTCTGCACCTCTCTTGCCTCTTTCTGCAATCCTGTTCCCCTTTTCTGCACCTCTCTTGCCTGTTTCTGCAACTCTCTTTCTTTTTTCTGCAGTTCTCGTGTCTCCTTCTGCACCTCTGTTACGTCTTTCTGTACTTCTCTTGCCTCTTTCTGCACCCCTCTTGCCTCCTTCTGCACCTCTGTTGGTTCTTTCTGCACTTCTCTTGCTTCTTTCTGCACCTCTCTTGTAAATTTCTACACCCCACGTGCCTCTGTGTGCACCTCTCTTGCCTCTTTCTGCACCTCATTTGCTTTTTCCTGCACTTCTCTTGCCTCTTTCTCCACCGCTCTTTCCTTTTTCTGCACCTCTGTTTGTTCTTTTCTGCACTGCTCTTGCTTCACTCTGCTACTCTATTGCACATTTATGCACCCCTCTTGCCTCTTTCTGCACCTCTGTTGGTTCTTTCTGCACCTCTCTTGCCTCTGTCTGCACCCTTGTTCCCTCTTTCTGCACCTCTCTTGTTTCTTTCTGCAACTCTCTTGTCTGTTTTATCACTACTCTTGCTTCTTTCTGCACCTCTGTTCCTTCTTTCTATCACTTCATTTGTTTCTTTCTGCACGTCTTTTGCTTCTTTCTGCACCCCTTGTGCCGCTTTCTGCAACCCTCTTCACTCTTTCTGCACCCCTCTTGCCTCTTTCTGTACCTCTGGTCCTTCTTTCTGCACTTCTTTTGTTTCTTTCTCTACCTCTCTTGCTTCTTTCTGCACACCTCTTGCCTCTTTCACCTCCCCTCTTCAACCTTTCTGCCTCTCTGTTGCTTCTTTCTGTACTTCTGTTGCCTCTTTCTCCAACCTTCTTCACTCGTTCTGCACCTCTGCTGCTTTTTTCTGCACTTCTCTTGCTTCTTTCTGCATCCCTTGTGCATCTTTCTGCACCCCTTGTGCCTCTTTCTGCACCCCTCTTTTCTCTTTCTGCACTCCTCTTGCCTCTTTCTGCACATCTGTTCCTTCTTTCTGCATCTCTGTTACTTCTTTCTGCACTTCTCTTGCCCCTTTCTGCACCCCTCTTCTCTCTTTCTGCACCTCTGTTGCTTCTTTCTGCACTTCTCTTGCTTCTTTCTGCACCCCTTGTGCCTCTTTCTGCACCCCTCTTCTCTCTTTCTGCACTCCTCTTGCCTCTTTCTGCACCTCTGTTCCTACTTTCTGTAGGAGAGTAGGATCTGCCTCTTATGTTGCCCCACTTTTTTTCTGATGTTTACACTGGTTTCTGGCTATAGTCTGGCTGGGTCCCTGCTAATCAGGGCCCCAGCCTCTCTGTTCTCTCTAAATGACTTGGAGTGCACTCTAGGTGCACTAGTGATTGGATGCTGTGGTTCCTTATGAGTCCCTAGTATATGGTACCTTAGGTGCTAAGGGCATAGGTACTTCACAGGCCTACCAGGGGCTGCAGCATGTATTATGCCACCCCTGGGAAGCAGACTAAATCTGACACCACAGGCCTGCTACTGCAGCCTGGGTGAGGAAGTGCTAGCACCCCTCACTGAGATATAGGTCCCCTATATCTCTCCTACACACGCATATGAACCTATCAGTCACCCCTAAGGCAGGCCCTATCAATCCTGAGGGCAGTGTTCTTGGCTTCTATGTGAGGGGGTGCCTCTGCCTGAGCAGGGCCCTCTGCAGCTCTCAGAGTCCATTCTCTGGTGCTGTTTGTGGATGCGGTTAAACCATATACTTTTAAGTGCATTATATCCTCGCGGTAAAATGCTAACTTTGGAATGGCTGCATCAAAACATGTCGTGTTTGGTGTCAAACATCTTGGAATACTACCCCCGCCAGTCCTGGCGGCGGGGGTAGCATTCCACCCTTCTAGAGGGATAGACATGTACCTACTGTGGAAACGCGGTAGAATCCTGCAGAGCCCTGGCATCACAAAATGGATGCCACCAGTCACAGACACTGGGCTGCCCTCCTGCTGATGACCAACACTCGCAGTGGAGGAAGCCCAACAATAGATATCCTGTCCCAAGGGGGTGTGACCACCTTCCAGACAGGGTTTAGTGTATTGGGGCTGGGTGGGTGCACTCTTAGAGTGCTTTGAAGTCCTGCACTGGGGGAGCAGAAGGCTCCTCTGTGCATATGCCAGTTCAAACCGGCTCAGGGGCTACCTGCCCCTGCTCTGGTGCAAAACTGGACAAAGGGAAGTGGGTGTAGCCACCCACTCCCCCTGACCCTCCCATAGGTAGGGTCATAGAGCTAGTCCCTCCCTTTCTTTTAGTATAAGAGGGGGAACCTGTGCATAGCACCCTAGATTTCCCTGGACGATGATCTGAAGAAGAATCCCGGACCTTTGACATTCCACTACCTTTGGAAGACTGAAGAATCTCCCTTGGAGCCAAGGAGTGACTCCCCTGCTTGGCAGGCACCAAAAACTACAAAAGACAGTTGCAAACTATGCCGCTCCCGCCGGAGTCCGAAGTTCCTGCAGCCCAAGAAGTGGATTTCCTGACTTCTCAAAGGCCATTGTGAGTCCTCAGTGAAGCTGAGGCCAGTGGACCCCAAGAGTAACGAGGAACCGCGACCCCTGGGTACCGTGCACTATTGTCAAGTGCAACCCCTTCACAACGTTCGACGAACTTGTTCTTTGGACCACGTGTGGTCCTAGCCTCCAGCAGAAATCTCTCCAAAGATCAGAGGCCTACCACGTCCTGAGTGACCGTGGGCCCCTGTGAGCGAATCCTCCTGAGGCATCTTTGCAATCCCTTGCCAGCCGGCTTGTGGGTCCCCAGAAGACTTTCTAAAGAAACCAAAGGGCTCTCCTTGTTGCTCCAGGCCTGCCCTGACTTACCCTCACTGGGTGAGTCCCACAGACGTTACTGGTCTGCGCCATTGTCTCTTCACACTTTCCCAGAGATTTGCTGTTACCAAGGCTTGTTGGATCCGATCGAGTCGCCGTCACCGCAGTAAGCTGCAGACATTGTGGCACATGCAGAATCCAGCTCCTGGTCGTCATCGACACCTCCTGGACCTTGTGGCTGAAGAGTCAAGGCAGCCGCGAAAGACCTGAATCTTGTGACGACGGTGGGCATCCATCTTCCTTGCCCCGACTCACTGCCAAGTGACTTTGAACACTGTCCCCTCTGCTTTCAGGTCTTCCATCTTCCGAATCCAGGCTTGGATTCCTCCGGACACTTCTCCTGTCGCCGCAATCAGCAAGTCTTCACTGGCTCCCATTGAAAACAACGCCGCGACCCGACACCAAAGAACACCTATGCACCCGGCTCCCCTGGGTGAGGTAACTTCAGCACTACAGTGCTCCTGTGGGTGTGGGCCCTAGAACTACTTACCCTGTAAGTGACTTGCTTGTAGCTTCCCTCGAAGTGTCCTAAAACTCTAATTTTCTAAGTGCGACAATTGCGCTGACTCGTACAGGGTTCGCGTCTGTGTTAGACACACCGCGGCCATCTCCTTTGTAACACTATCTAGAACTGTATCCTTCGACTCGTACTGAGTCCGATCAGTGTTCGCCTCAAACACACAAAGGGCCTGTAACACTGAGATCTCCATTGCACTGACTCGCACAAGGTTCGCGTCTGTGTTAGACACAGCGCGTCCATCTCCCTTGCAACTCTATCTGTAACCGCGTCCATCGACTCGTACAAGGACCGATCGGTGTGTTCGCCTCGAACACGCAAGGGACCTTTGACATTGAAATCTCAAACGCGTCTGAGCGCATAGACTCGCACAGGACTCGCACCGGTGCCAGGTCACCGCGTTCATCCCCTGTGGGTCTCCTACAACTACCTGGGGTGGTTCTTGGGGGTCCCTCGATTCTAGATGCCCTAGACCTAGGTCTAGCAAACTAAGATTGTGATATTCGATTGTGCTAAAATTATTTTGATAACATTTGACTTGTACATATGTTCCTGACCTCTAATCTCATAAAGAGATTAGTAGAGAGTTGTTTATTAATAAATACATATATATTTGATATATATACCTGTGTGGTGTCTTTTCATTTGGTGATTCAAGAGATTGTGTGGTAAAACAAGCTGCTTTACATTCCTTCAAGACTTAGCCTGAAGGCTGCTCTCCACAGCTACCACTAGGATAGCTTTCTATAAAGGTTGTCTTAAACCTATCTACCATACGAGTCGAATTGTTCTGGTGCAAGGTGTCCACTTTAATTAGTGAACAGCATATACCAGGCCAACTTCTCACATTTTCTGCACTACTTTTATTTCTTTCTTCACCTCTCATGCTTCTTTCTGTACCACTCTTGCCTCTTTCTCCACCCCTCTTATCCCTTTCTGCATCTCTGTTGCTTGTTTCTGCACATCTCTTGTCTCTTTCTCCACCACTGTACCCTCTTTCTGCACCTCTGTTGCTTCTTTCTGCACCTCTCTTGCTTCTTTCTGCACCCCTTGTGCCTCTTTCACACCCCTCTCCCCTCTTTCTGCACCCCTCTTGCCTCTTTCTATACCTCTGTTCCGTCTTTCTGCACTTCTTTTGCTTCTTTCTGCACCTCTCTAGCTTCTTTCTGCACCCCTCTTCCCTCTTTCTGTACCCCTCTTCCCTTTTTCTCCACCCCTCTTGCCTCTTTCTGTACCTCTGTCCTTCTTTCTGCACTTCTTTTGTTTTTCTCTGCACCTCTTGCTTCTTTCTGCACCCCTTTTGCCTCTTTCTGCACCCTCTTGCCTCTTTCTGCATCTCTGCTCCTTCCTTCTGCACTTCTTTTGTTTATTTCTGCAGCTCTCTTGCTTCTTTCTGCATCCCCTTGCCTCTTTCTCCCCCCTCATCTCTCTTTCTGCACCCCTGTTGCCTCTTTCTGCACCTCTGTTTCTTCTTTCTGCACTTCTTTTGATTCTTTCTACAGCTCTCTTGCTTCTTTCTGCAACCCCTTGCCTGCTTCTGCACCCCTCTTCCCTCTTTATGCACCCCTCTTGCCTCTTTCTGCACCTCTGTTTCTTCTTTCTGCACTTCTTTTGTTTTTTCTGCACCTCTCGCTTCTTTCTGCACCCCTTTTGCCTCTTTCTGCTCCCCTCTTGCCTCTTTCTGCACCTCTGCGCCTTCCTTCTGCACTTTTTTGTTTCTTTCTGTAACTCTCTTGCTTCTTTCTGCACCCCCTTGCCTCTTTCTCCACCCCTCATCTCTCTTTCTGCACCCCTGTTGCCTCTTTCTGCACCTCTGTTCCTTCTTTCTGCACTTCTTTTGTTTCTTTCTACAGCTCTCTTGCTTCTTTCTATACCCACTTGCCTCTTTCTCCACCCCTCTTCCCTCTTTATGCACCTCTGTTGCCTCTTTCTGCACCTCTGTTCCTTCTTTCTACACTTCTTTTGTTTCTTTCTGCACATCTCTTGCTTCTTTCTGCACCCCTTGTGCCTCTTTCTGCACCCCTCTTCCCTCTTTTTGCACCCCTCTTACCTCTTGCTGCACCTCTGTTGCTTCTTTCTGCACTCTCTTGCTTCTTTTTGCACCTCTCTTGCTTCTTTCTACAACTCTTTTCCCTCTTTCGGCACCTTTCTTGCCTCTTTCTGCAACTCTGTTCCTTCTTTCTACACTTCTTTTGTTTCTTTCTGCACCTCTGTTGCTTCTTTCTGCACTTCTCTTGCTTCTTTCTGCACCCCTTGTGCCTCTTTCTCCACCCCTCTTCCCCCTTTCCGCATCTCTGTTGCTTCTTTTTGCACTTCTCTTGTCTCTTTCTGCACCCCTCTTCCCTCTTTCTGCACCTCTGGTCTTTCTTTCTGCACTTCTTTTTTTTCTTTCTGCACCTCTCTTGCTTCTTTCTGCACCCCTCTTGCCTCTTTCTCCACCCCTCTTCCCCCTTTCTGCACTTCTGTTGCTTCTTTCTGCACTCCTCTTGCCTCTTTCTGCACCCTTCTTCCCTCTTTCTGCACCTCTCTTGCCTCTTTCTGCAGCCCTGTTCCCCTTTTCTGCACCTCTCTTGCCTGTGTCTGCAACTCCCTTTTTTCTGCAGTTCTCTTGTCTCCTTCTGCACCTCTGTTATGTCTTTCTGCACTTCTCTTGCCTCTTTCTGCACCCCTCTTGCCTCCTTTTGCACCTCTGTTGGTTCTTTCTGCACTTCTCTTGCTTCTTTCTGCACCTCTCTTGTAAATTTCTACACCCCACGTGCCTCTGTGTGCACCTCTCTTCTCTCTTTCTGCACCTCATTTGCTTTTTCCTGCACTTCTCTTGCCTCTTTCTGCACCGCTCTTTCCTTTTTCTGCACCTCTGTTGGTTCTTTCTGCACTGCTCTTGCTTCTGTCTGTTTCTCTATTGCACATTTCTACACCCCTCTTGCCTCTTTCTGCACCTCTGTTGGTTCTTTCTGCACCTCTATTGCCTCTGTCTGCACCCTTGTTCCCTCTTTCCACACATCTCTTGCCTGTTTCTGCAACTCTCTTTCCTCTTTCTGCACTACTTTTGCTTCTTTCTGCACCTCTCTGCTTCTTTCTGCACCACTCGTGCTTCTTTCTGCACCCTTTTTCCCTATTTCTGCAAAACTCTTACCTCTATCTGCACCTCTGTTCCTTTTTTCTGCTCTTCTTTTGTTTCTTTCTGCACCTCTCTTGCTTCTTTCTGTACCCCTCTTGCCACTTTCTCCACCCCTGTTCCCCCTTTTTGCATCTCTGTTGCTTCTTTCTACACTTCTCTTGCCTCTTTCTCCAGCCCTCATCCCTCTTTCTGCACCTCTGTTGCTTCTTTATGCACTTCTCTTGCTTCTTTCTGTACCTCTGTCCCTTCTTTTTGCAACCCTTGTGCCTCTTTCTGCACCCCTCTTCCCTCTTTCTGCATCCCTATTACCTCTTTCTGCACCTCTTTTCCTTCTTTCTGCACTTCTTTTGTTTCTTTCTGTACTTTCTTGCTTCTTTCTGCACACCTCTTGCCTCTTTCACCTCCCCTCTTCAACCTTTCTGCATCTCTGTAGCTTCTTTCTATACTTTTGTTGCCTCTTTCTCCACCCCTCTTCACTCGTTCTGCACCTCTGTTGCTTCTTTCTGCACTTCTCTTGCTTCTTTCTGCACCCCTCGTGCCTCTTTCTGTACCCCTTGTGCCTCTTTCTGCACCCCTCTTCTCTCTTTCTACACTCCTCTTGCCTCTTTCTGCACATCTGTTCCTTCTTTCTGCACTTCTTTTGTTTCTTTCTGCACCTCTCTTGCTTCTCTCTGCTTCCCTCTTGCCTCTTTCTCCACCCCACTTCTCTCTTTCTGCACCTCTGTTGCTTCTTTCTGAACTTCTCTTGCTTCTTTCTGCACCCCTTTTCCCTCTTTTTGCACCTTTCTTGCCTCTCTCTGCACCCCTGTTCCTTCTTTCTGCACTTCTTTTGTTTCTTTCTGTACCATTCTTGCTTCTTTCTGCACCCCTCTTGCCTCTTTCTCCACCCCTCTTTCTTCTTTCTGCATCTCTGTTGCTTGTTTCTGCACATCTCTTGTCTCTTTCTCTACCCCTGTATCCTCTTTCTGCACCTTTGTTGATTCTTTCTGCACCTCTCTTGCTTCTTTCTGTACCCCTCATGCCTCTTTCACACCCCTCTCCCCTAATGAAAACTATTTTATGAAAGATAGGAATTGAGGCAAAGAAAGACTGCACCTATCCGTAGTAGAAAAAGTTGCTTCTTTCTGTACCCCTCATGCCTCTTTCACACCCCTCTCCCCTCTTTCTGCACCCCTCTTGCCTCTTTCTGTACCCCCTTCCCTCTTTCTGCACATGTCTTCCCTTTTTTTGCACGCCTTTTGCCTCTGTCTGCACCTCACTTCCCTCTTCTGCAACCCTCCTGCATCTTTATGTACCTGTCTTGCCTCTGTCTGCACTTCTCTTCCTTTTTCTGCACCTTTCTTGTTTCTTTCTGCACTTCTCTTGCCTCTTTCTGCACTTCTTTTGCCAATTTCTGCAACTCTTTTGTCTCTTTCATCACTTCTCTTGCTTCTTTCTGCACCTCTGTTGCTTCTCTCTGCACCCCTTTTGCCTCTTTCTGCACCCCTCTTGCTTCTTTCTGCAACTCTCTTGCCTCTTTCTGCACCCCTCTTCCCTCTTTCTGTACCTCTCTTGCCTCTTTCTGCAGCCCTGTTCCCTTTTTCTGCACTGCTCTAGCCTGTTTCTGCAACTCTCTTGCCTTTTTCCGCAGTTCTCTTGTCTCCTCCTGCACCTCTGTTGTGTCTTTCTGCACTTCTCTTGCCTCTTTCTGCACCTCTCCTGCCTCCTTCTGCACCTCTGTTGGTTCTTTCTGCACTTCTCTTGCCGATTTCTGCAACTCTCTTGTCTCTTTCATCACTTCTCTTGCTTCTTTCTGCAACTCTGTTGCTTCTTTCTGCACTTCTGTTGCTGCTTTCTGCACTTCTGTTGCTTCTTTCTTCACTCCTCTTGCCTCTTTCTGCACCCTTTTTCCCTCTTTCTGCACCTCTCTTGCCTCTTTCTGCACTTCTCTTGCCTCTTTCTGTACCACTGTTGTTTTTTCTGCACTTCTCTTGCCTCTTTCTGCAGCTCTGTTGCTTCTTTCTGCACCCCTCTTGCCTCTTTCTGTACCCCCTTCCCTCTTACTGCACATGTCTTCCCTTTTTCTGCACCCCTTTTGCCTCTGTCTGCACCTCACTTGCCTCTTCTGCACATCTCCTGCCTCTTTCTGCACCTGTCTTGCCTCTTTCTGGACTTCTCTTCCTTTTTTCTGCACCTTTCTTGTTTCTTTCTGCAACTCTCTTGTCTGTTTCATCACTACTCTTGCTTCTTTCTGCACCTCTGTTGCTTCTTTCAGCACTTCTCTTGCCACTTTCTGCACTTTGTTTGCCGATTTCTGCAACACTCTTGTCTCTTTCATCACTTCTCTTGCTCCTTTCTGCACCCCTGTTGCTTCTTTCTGCACCCCTGTTGCCTCTTTCTGCACCCCTCTTCCCTCTTTCTGTACCTCTTGTGCCGCTTTCTGCAACTCTGTTGCTTCTTTCTGCATTTCTGTTGCTGCTTTCTGCACTTCTGTTGCTTCTTTCTGCACTCCTCTTGCCTCTTTCTGCACCCTTCTTCCCTCTTTCTGCACCTCTCTTGCCTCTTTCTGCAGCCCTGTTCCCCTTTTCTGCACCTCTCTTGCCTGTTTCTGCAACTCACTTTCTTTTTTCTGCAGTTCTCTTGTCTCCTTCTGCACCTCTGTTACGTCTTTCTGCACTTCTCTTGCCTCTTTCTGCACCCCTCTTGCCTCCTTCTGCACCTGTGTTGGTTCTTTCTGCACTTCTCTTGCTTCTTTCTGCACCTCTCTTGTAAATTTCTACACCCCACGTGCCTCTGTGTGCACCTCTCTTGCCTCTTTCTGTACCTCATTTGCTTTTTCCTGCACTTCTCTTGCCTCTTTCTGCACCACTCTTTCCTTTTTCTGCACCTCTGTTGGTTCTTTCTGCACTGCTCTTGCTTCTGTCTGCTTCTCTATTGCACATTTCTACACCCCTCTTGCCTCTTTCTGCACCTCTGTTGGTTCTTTCTGCACCTCTCTTGCCTCTGTCTGCACCCTTGTTCCCTCTTTCCGCACCTCTCTTGCCTGTTTCTGCAACTCTCTTCCCTCTTTATGCACTACTCTTGCTTCTTTCTGCACCCCTCTTGCCTCTTTCTGTACCCCATTCCCTCTTTCTGCACATGTCTTCCCTTTTTCTGCACCCCTTTTGCCTCTGTCTGCACCTCACTTGCCTCTTCTGCACATCTCCTGCCTCTTTCTGCACCTGTCTTGCCTCTTTCTGGACTTCTCTTCCTTTTTTCTGCACCTTTCTTGTTTCTTTCTGCAACTCTCTTGTCTGTTTCATCACTACTCTTGCTTCTTTCTGCACCTCTGTTGCTTCTTTCAGCACTTCTCTTGCCTCTTTCTGCACTTCTTTTGCCGATTTCTGCAACACTCTTGTCTCTTTCATCACTTCTCTTGCTCCTTTCTGCACCCCTGTTGCTTCTTTCTGCACCCCTGTTGCCTCTTTCTGCACCCCTCTTGCTTATTTATGCACCCCTCTTGCCTCTTTCTGCACCCCTCTTCCCTCTTTCTGTACCTCTTGTGCCGCTTTCTGCAACTCTGTTGCTTCTTTCTGCACTTCTGTTGCTGCTTTCTGCACTTCTGTTGCTTCTTTCTGCACTCCTCTTGCCTCTTTCTGCACCCTTCTTCCCTCTTTCTGCACCTCTCTTGCCTCTTTCTGCAGCCCTGTTCCCCTTTTCTGCACCTCTCTTGCCTGTTTCTGCAACTCTCTTTCTTTTTTCTGCAGTTCTCTTGTCTCCTTCTGCACCTCTGTTATGTCTTTCTGCACTTCTCTTGCCTCTTTCGGCACCCCTCTTGCCTCCTTCTGCACCTCTGTTGGTTCTTTCTGCACTTCTCTTGCTTCTTTCTGCACCTCTCTTGTAAATTTCTACACCCCACGTGCCTCTGTGTGCACCTCTCTTGCCTCTTTCTGCACCTCATTTGCTTTTTCCTGCACTTCTCTTGCCTCTTTCTGCACCACTCTTTCCTTTTTCTGCACCTCTGTTGGTTCTTTCTGCACTGCTCTTGCTTCTGTCTGCTTCTCTATTGCACATTTCTACACCCCTCTTGCCTCTTTCTGCACCTCTGTTGGGTCTTTCTGCACCTCTCTTGCCTCTGTCTGCACCCTTGTTCCCTCTTTCCGCACCTCTCTTGCCTGTTTCTGCAACTCTCTTCCCTCTTTCTGCACTACTCTTGCTTCTTTCTGCACCTCTCTGCTTCTTTCTGCACCACTCGTGCTTCTTTCTGTACCCTTTTTCCCTATTTCTGCAAAACTCTTACCTCTATCTGCACCTCTGTTCCTTTTTTCTGCTCTTCTTTTGTTTCTTTCTGCACCTCTCTTGCTTCTTTTTGTACCCCTCTTGCCACTTTCTCCACCCCAGTTCCCCCTTTTTGCATCTCTGTTGCTTCTTTCTACACTTCTCTTGCCTCTTTCTCCAGCCCTCATCCCTCTTTCTGCACCTCTGTTGCTTCTTTATGCACTTCTCTTGCTTCTTTCTGTACCTCTGTCCCTTCTTTTTGCAACCCTTGTGCCTCTTTCTGCACCCCTCTTCCCTCTTTCTGCATCCCTATTGCCTCTTTCTGCACCTCTTTTCCTTTCTGCACATCTTTTGTTTCTTTCTGTACCTCTCTTGCTTCTTTCTGCACACCTCTTGCCTCTTTCACCTCCCCTCTTCAACCTTTCTCCATCTCTGTAGCTTTTTTCTATACTTTTGTTGCCTCTTTCTCCACCCCTCTTCACTCGTTCTGCACCTCTGTTGCTTCTTTCTGCACTTCTCTTGCTTCTTTCTGCACCCCTCGTGCCTCTTTCTGTACCCCTTGTGCCTCTTTCTGCACCCCTCTTCTCTCTTTATGCACTCCTCTTGCCTCTTTCTGCCCATCTGTTCCTTCTTTCTGCATTTCTTTTGTTTCTTTCTGCACCTCTCTTGCTTCTCTCTGCTTCCCTCTTGCCTCTTTCTCCACCCCACTTCTTTCTTTCTGCACCTCTGTTGCTTCTTTCTGAACTTCTCTTGCTTCTTTCTGCACCCCTTTTCCCTCTTTTTGCACCTTTCTTGCCTCTCTCTGCACCCTTGTTCCTTCTTTCTGCACTTCTTTTGTTTCTTTCTGTACCATTCTTGCTTCTTTCTGCACCCCTCTTGCCTCTTTCTCCACCCCTCTTACCCCTTTCTGCATCTCTGTCGCTTGTTTCTGCACATCTCTTGTCTCTTTCTCTACCCCTGTTTCCTCTTTCTGCACCTTTGTTGATTCTTTCTGCACCTCTCTTGCTTCTTTCTGTACCCCTCAAGCCTCTTTCACACCCCCCTCCCCTCTTTCTGCACCCCTCTTGTCTCTTTCTGTACCCCCTTCCCTCTTTCTGCACATGTCTTCCCTTTTTATGCACGTCTTTTGCCTCTGTCTGCACCTCACTTGCCTCTTCTGCAACTCTCCTGCATCTTTCTGCACCTGTCTTGCCTCTGTCTGCACTTCTCTTCCTTTTTCTGCACCTTTCTTGTTTCTTTCTGCACTTCTCTTGCCTCTTTCTGCACTTCTTTTGCCAATTCTGCAACTCTTTTGTCTCTTTCATCACTTCTCTTGCTTCTTTCTGCACCTCTGTTGCTTCTCTCTGCACCCCTTTGGCCTCTTTCTGCACCCCTCTTGCTTCTTTCTGCAACTCTCTTGCCTCTTTCTGCACCCCTCTTTCCTCTTTCTGTACATCTCTTGCCTCTTTCTGCAGCCCTGTTCCCTTTTTCTGCACTTCTCTAGCCTGTTTCTGCAACTCTCTTGCCTTTTTCCGCAGTTCTCTTGTCTCCTCCTGCACCTCTGTTGTGTCTTTCTGCACTTCTCTTGCCTCTTTCTGCACCTCTCTTGCCTCCTTCTGCACCTCTGTTGGTTCTTTCTGCACTTCTCTTGCCGATTTCTGCAACTCTATTGTCTCTTTCATCACTTCTCTTGCTTCTTTCTGCAATTCTCTTGCTTCTTTCTGCACTTCTGTTGCTGCTTTCTCTACTTCTGTTGCTTCTTTCTGCACTCCTCTTGCCTCTTTCTGCACCCTTCTTCCCTCTTTCTGCACCTCTCTTGCCTCTTTCTGCAGCCCTGTTCCCTTTTTCTGCACTTCTCTACCCTGTTTCTGCAACTCTCTTGCCTTTTTCCGCAGTTCTCTTGTCTCCTTCTGCACCTCTGTTGTGTCTTTCTGCACTTCTCTTGCCTCTTTCTGCACCCCTCTTGCCTCCTTCTGCACCTCTGTTGGTTCTTTCTGCACTTCTGTTGCTTCTTTCTGCACCTCTCTTGTAAATTTCTACACCCCCCGTGCCTCTGTGTGCACCTCTGTTGCTTCTTTCTGCACTTCTGTTGCTGCTTTCTGCAACTCTATTGTCTCTTTCATCACTTCTCTTGCTTCTTTCTGCAACTCTGTTGCTTCTTTCTGCACTTCTGTTGCTGCTTTCTGCACTTCTGTTGCTTCTTTCTGCACTCCTCTTGCCTCTTTGTGCACCCTTCTTCCCTTTTTCTGCACCTCTCTTGCCTCTTTCTGCAGCCCTGTTCCCTTTTTCTGCACTTCTCTACCCTGTTTCTGCAACTCTCTTGCCTTTTTCCGCAGTTCTCTTGTTTCCTCCTGCACCTCTGTTGTGTCTTTCTGAACTTCTCTTGCCTCTTTCTGCACCTCTCTTGCCTCCTTCTGCACCTCTGTTGGTTCTTTCTGCACTTTTCTTGCCAATTTATGCAACTCTATTGTCTCTTTCATCACTTCTCTTGCTTCTTTCTGCAACTCTGTTGCTTCTTTCTGCAATTCTGTTGCTGCTTTCTGCACTTCTGTTGCTTCTTTCTGCACTCCTCTTGCCTCTTTCTGCACCCTTCTTCCCTCTTTCTGCACCTCTCTTGCCTCTTTCTGCAGCCCTTTTCCCTTTTTCTGCACTTCTCTACCCTGTTTCTGCAACTCTCTTGCCTTTTTCCGCAGTTCTCTTGTCTCCTTCTGCAACTCTGTTGCTTCTTTCTGCACTTCTGTTGCTGCTTTCTGCACTTCTGTTGCTTCTTTCTGCACTCCTCTTGCCTCTTTCTGCACCCTTCTTCCCTCTTTCTGCACCTCTCTTGCCTCTTTCTGCAGCCCTGTTCCCTTTTTCTGCACTTCTCTACCCTGTTTCTGCAACTCTCTTGCCTTTTTCCGCAGTTCTCTTGTTTCCTCCTGCACCTCTGTTGTGTCTTTCTGAACTTCTCTTGCCTCTTTCTGCACCTCTCTTGCCTCCTTCTGCACCTCTGTTGGTTCTTTCTGCACTTTTCTTGCCAATTTATGCAACTCTATTGTCTCTTTCATCACTTCTCTTGCTTCTTTCTGCAACTCTGTTGCTTCTTTCTGCAATTCTGTTGCTGCTTTCTGCACTTCTGTTGCTTCTTTCTGCACTCCTCTTGCCTCTTTCTGCACCCTTCTTCCCTCTTTCTGCACCTCTCTTGCCTCTTTCTGCAGCCCTTTTCCCTTTTTCTGCACTTCTCTACCCTGTTTCTGCAACTCTCTTGCCTTTTTCCGCAGTTCTCTTGTCTCCTTCTGCAACTCTGTTGCTTCTTTCTGCACTTCTGTTGCTGCTTTCTGCACTTCTGTTGCTTCTTTCTGCACTCCTCTTGCCTCTTTCTGCACCCTTCTTCCCTCTTTCTGCACCTCTCTTGCCTCTTTCTGCAGCCCTGTTCCCTTTTTCTGCACTTCTCTACCCTGTTTCTGCAACTCTCTTGCCTTTTTCCGCAGTTCTCTTGTCTCCTCCTGCACCCCTGTTGTGTCTTTCTGCACTTCTCTTGCCTCTTTCTGCACCTCTCTTGCCTCCTTCTGGACCTCTGTTGGTTCTTTCTGCACTTTTCTTGCCGATTTCTGCAACTCTATGTGAGAAGTTGGCCTGGTATATGCTGTCCACTAATTATAGTGGGCACCTTGCACCAGTCCAAACAACCCCTTATTGGAGATAGGTTAAAGACAACCTTTATTGAAAGCTATCCTAGTGGTAGCTATGGAGAGCAGCCTTCAGGCTAAGTCTTGAAGGAATGTAAAGCAGCTTGTTTTACCAGTTTATAATCTCTTGAGTGACCAAATGAAAGAGGACCACACCAGGTATATATTCAAAATATATGTATTTATTGCTAAACACACCCCTCTAGTCTCTTTATGAGGCTAGAGTTCGAAAGTACATAAGTTATAAGTTAGTTATCAACAGTAATAGCACAAATACACGTTTGAGCCCTAGGGGCGTACCAAACCATATACCAATAAAGTGGTATAAGAACCACGACTGAGCTAGACACAAGGCCTAGAGCCTGTAGAAGTGCTTGGACCACAAGGAACCACCCAAGGTAGTGACACAGGGGACCCACAGGTGACGCGTGCAGTGTGAGAACACAGCCGCGAATCGCCGTTGACTTCTATGGGGAAAGTCGCGGTTGGAATTTTAAAGAAAAGGGACACTTAGAGGAGGACTTGGAGCAAACCCCTTTAGAACTGGGTCGTTCTAGAGTCTATACCCACGGGAGCACCGGAGTACTCGAGTTACCTCACCGAGGGAAGCCGAGTGCATAGGTGTCTTTCGGGGTCGGGTTTCGTCGTCGGTTTCAATGGCGATCTGCTGCAAAGTGCTGCTGGCGGCCAAGTCGAAAGTGTTCGGGTGGATCCAAAGGTGGATCGAAGATCTGAAGAACCTGAAAGCAGAGGGGACAGAGTCTGGGTCACTAGCCAGTGACCAGGAAGGCGATGAGCGGATGCCCACCGATGTCGGGTGCTTCAGGTAGGTTGATGGTCACCTTGACTCTTCAGCCACGAGGTCCAGGAGGTGTCGACGATGACCAGGAGCTGGATTCGAGCTGCCCCACGAGGTTTGTCGATTGCAGGCATGTCGGTGACCAGATTGGACCCAACAAGCCTTGGCAACGGCAAGGCTCATGGAAATAGAAGAAGGACAGTGGTGCAGACCAGCAAGGTCTGAGGGACTCACCCAGCGAAGGTAAGTCAGGGCACGCCTGGAGCAACCAGGGAAGCCCAAGCATAAGAAGATGGGCCTTCGGGAGGGCCCACTAGCCAATGGACTAACAACCGCAAAGGAGCCTCGAGTGGACGCACTTAGAGCTGACTCACGGGACACTCGTGGAGTGGAGGCCAGTGATCTTTGGTGCAGTTGGTGCTGGAGGCGGGGGGTACTAGGAGCCCAAAGCACAGCTTCGTGGAAGACCAGGAAGAGGATGCACTTGCAAATGTGCTTGGTGTCCAGGGGTCATGGTTCCACGTTACCCACGACAGCTACGGGCCTCAGCTTTGCTGGGGACTCAGGGAAGTCTCGGTGAAGTCTGGAAATCGACCTCTGGTGATGCAAAGACTTCAGCGTCCGGTGGGAGCTTCAGCAATGCAGACCGGACAATTGCTTCATTGGTGCCTGTCAAGCAGGGGAGTCACTCCTTGACCCCCAGGGAGATTCTTCAGTCCTCTAATCTTAAAGTAGAGCGTCGAAGGTCCAGGATTCTGTATCAGAGTTTCATCCAGGTAAATCTAAAGTCCTAAGGACTGGGGTCCCATACTTATACTAAGTTAGAGGGTTGGACATACTCTGGGGACCCACCTATGAGAGGGTCAGGGAAGAGGGGTGGTTACACCCATTCCCTTTGTCCAGTTTCGTGCCAGAGCAGGGGCTGGAAGCCCCTGAACCAGTTTGAACTGGGGTATGCACAGGGACACCAAATGTGCCCCCAGTGAAGGACTTCAAATCACCAGAGAGTGCTCCCGCCCAGCCCCAATACACATTATCCTGTCTGGGGAGGTGGTTACACCTCCCTGGGACAGGAAACTTATTGTCCAGGCCTCCCCTGCCGGAGTTTCAGTCAGCAGCAGGAGGCCAGACCCGTGTCTGTGGCAGCGGCATCCATTTTGTGATGCCAGGGCTTGGAAAGAAGTTACCGGGCAAGCCGGTGTGTACATGTCTCTCCCTCTAGAAGGGTGGAATGCTACCCCCGCCGCCAGAACTGGTGGGGGGTAGTATTCCAAGATGTTTGACACCAAACACAACATGTTTCCGTGCAGCCATCCCAAAGTTAGCATTTAACGCGAGGTTATAATGCGCTTAAGAGTATATGGTCAGGCTGCACTACAAACAGCATCAGAGAAGGGTCTCCGAACGCTGCAGAGGGGCTCTGCTCATGCAGGGGCACCCTCTCACATAGGAACCAAGCACTCTGCCTTCAGGATTGACAAGGCCTGCCATAGGAGTGACTTATAGGTTTATATGTGTGTATGTATGTAGTGATATAGGTAACCTATATCACAGTAAGGGGTGCCTGCACCACCTTACCCAGGCTGCAGTAGCAGACCTGTGGTGTCCTTTGGCTGGCCTTCCAGGGGTGGCACAATACATGCTTCAGCCCCTGGCAGGTCTCTGAGGTACCTATGCCCTGGGTACATAGTATACCATATACTAGGGACTTACAAGGGCACTCCAGATTCCAATCAGAGATGTGCCTAAGGCACATGGAAACCATTTTAGAGAGGAAGCAGCTAGGCTGGGGTTCTGATTAGCAGGGCCCCAGCCAGACTAAAGTCGAAAAACAGTGAAGCATCAGCAAAAAGTGGGGGTACCCATGTGAAGCAGATCCTACTCTCCTACACAACCCCCAAACGAAGGGACATTAAACTAACCTTGTCCAGTTGAGTCTTCATGTTCTAAGTGGAAGTACCTAGAGAGTCCATCTGCATTGGCATGGTTACTCCCAGGTCTATGTTCCACTGTAAAGTCCATCCCCTGTAGGGAAATGGACCACCTAAGCAGTTTGGGGTTTTCACCCTTCATTTGTTTTAGCCATAAGAGGGGCTTATGGTCTGTTTGAACAAGGAAGTGAGTACCAAACAAGTATGGCCTCAACTTCTTCAGAGCCCAGACCACAGCAAAGGCCTCCCTCTCAATGGCTGACCAACGTTTCTCTCTAGGGGTCAGCCTTCTGCTAATAAAAGCTACTGGCTGATCCTGACCTTCATCATTCAATTGTGACAGTACAGCCCCTACCCCCAATTCAGATGCATCTGTTTGGACAATGAACTTCTTGGAGTAATCAGGACTCTGTAGAATGGGAGCAGTGCACATGGCCTGCTTTAGGTCATCAAATGCCTTTTGACAGCTAACTGTCCACTGAACCTTTTTGGGCATTTTCTTGGAAGTTAAGTCATTCAGGGGTGTCACTATTGATCCATACCCCTTGACAAATCTCCTATAGTACCCAGTCAGGCCTAAAAAGGCTCTCACCTGAGTCTGGGTAGTTGGAGCAGTCCAGTCCATGATGGTCTGGATCTTGCTCTGCAAGGGTTGAACCTGGCCTCCACCCACAAGGTGGCCCAGGTACACAACCTGACTCTGCCCTATCTGGCACTTTGTGGCCTTGATAGTCAGGCCTGCTTTCTGCAGGGCCTGCAAAACATTTCTGAGGTGGACCAGGTGATCCTCCCAGGTGGAGCTAAAGACAGCAATATCATCTAGATATGCTGCACTATAGGCTTCCAGACCTGTAAGGACTGTATTCACCAACCTCTGAAAAGTGGCAGGTGCATTCTTCAGACCAAAGGGCATTACCACAAATTGATAATGCCCACTAGGGGTTGAGAATGCTGTCTTTGGCTTTGCATCATCAGCTAGTCTGATCTGCCAGTAGCCAGCTGTCAGGTCAA
>CAWUFW010024249.1:0-63476 GCA_963921515.1 Calotriton arnoldi | reverse complement strand
GTTCAGGGTGGTGTTGATGGGCCAGTTGTGAGGCTGAGCAATGTCTGTGACTACGACTCCCATCATGCTATTGCCTCCACCCCCTTCCCAGCATGCCCATGCTTCCTTCCTTTTGACTCTGCTTCCCTGTGGGTGGGCTGGCTGTGCTGACAGGATGGCTGGGAGTGTTGTCCTGGCAGTTGTTTGGCTAAGAGTCCCAAGAGTGTCCCTGTGCTTCACACAACATAAGCCAGGGTGGTGGTGCTTTGTGGGATCTTGTGTTAGGATGGAGGGCATTGCATTCTACCAGGTGGGTACTGTGGAGTTTGTGTTGGGGGGGTGTGAGGGGAGGTGCTGGTGACTATGGTCAGTGCTGCAAGTCCCCCTTCCCACCCAGCCAGCCAGATATCCCACCATGGAACGTGCTTGCATTGCAGGGAGTGTAAGTTGTCTCTCAGGATGTCAGTCAGTGGTGTCCTGCTGTTTGTTGGTGCACAGTTGGCAGCAGGGCCTTGTGCTCCCCACAGCAGTAGCCAGTGTCAGCCATCTTGTGAGTCCTTCTCCACTCCCTGTGATGTGCGCATGGTTCAGGGTGGTGTTGATGGGACAGTTGTGGGGGGCAATATGTGTGACTGCGACTCCCATGATGCTATTGGCTACACTGACTTGGCCAGCATACACAGAATTCCTTCCTTTGAGTGGTCTTCACTGTGTGTTGGTGTTGTTGTGGTGGCTACATGTTGTGGATGTGTGTGTTAGTTCTATTTGTGCCACTGCCTAGCTGTAGTTGTGGTTGTGTTTGTACATGTGTTGGCACAGTTGGATGTGACTTTTTGATGGCATGTGTTGGGTTTATCTGACTGACATACACATTTTGGGATGATTCTGTTCTAGTTGCTGTGTAATTGCTATGAGTGCATGGTTTGACTCTCCCCTTGACAGTGATGTGTGTGTGTTTTGTGGCAGTATATTGTGTACATTTGTTGTGTACTCACCAGGCTCTGGGATGTCCTCTAGTCCATATATGCTCACTGGCGGTAGGATGGCCCGCACCTTCTCCTCCCAGGGCCTGAGGTATATTGGCTTGGCAGGAGGGCCACTGCCGGTGTGTTGGCTGTTGATGTAATCTTGCTTCAGCAGTTTCCGTACCCTCCTGCGCACGTCATACCACCTGTTCTGGATGTCGGTCTTTGTGCGCCGACATGGTGATTGTGCGTTCACCCTGTTGATGATCCTCTCCCACATCTTGGTTTTCTGCGACATGGGGGTCTGTTGGACCAATGTGCCAAACAGCTGTGGCTCTACCCTGAGGATCTCGTCTACCAGGACTTCCAATTCACAATCTAGGAACTTGTGATTCTTCTTGGGGGGCATGGTGATGGGTGGTGATGGTGGGTGATGTGTGTGTTGGTGTGCAGGTGAGGGTGTGTGGGTGTGTGTTGTGCTGGGTGTATGTGAGGTAGGTATTTGTTGGTGTGCTGCTGGTGTGTGGCTTGTGTGAGGGATGAGCTGTGGGTGTGTGGTTGCTTTCTCTTGGGTGCTGGCAGTGGAATGGCATTTGCAAAGGCTCATGGTAGAGATTTGTGTCCTTTATATAGGTGGAGTTGTGGGTGTGTCTTTGTTCTCTGTCCCCACCCCCCAGTATTTATTGGCTTGGTAATTGCTTGTTTGGCCTTTTTTTGGTTGATTTTTCCTTTGTGCTGTTTGTGTATGTTGGAAACGTTCTTGTGACCGAGTCGGACCCTGCATTGGTCTCGTACAGTGTTTTCCGTTTCGTTCACGCTGTGTTTGTGCAGTTTTGTATGCTGCGTACGCGTCGGTCGCGGTGTATTGTATTGCTTCGGCTCGGTTTTGTATGCGTGTCGGTCGTACGGCTTGTCCTCCGTCCGACTCGGTCGTGTTTTTCGCGCCTTGCATCGTACTTTGCGGGTTGGAGTTGGCGGGTACGATTCGGTCGGATTTGTTCCGGGTGCGTGTCGGTCGGTTGGATTCGCGTGTTTTTCCGGCCGGATTGCTATTTTCCGAGCGGTTCGGTCGGTCGGCTTGGTTTCCTGACGTGTCGGTCGGATTTATCGCGTCTTGCATCGTACTTGGCGTGTCGGGCGCCACTGGTACGTGTCGGTCGGTATTTTTTCCGGATCCGAGTCGGTCGGTGCTTTTTCCGGCCCGAATCGGAATCGACCCCTGAGTGTTGTGGCAGACATCATGTCACATGCAAATGCTCACTGCACATTGATGAGACTTTGGACTCCAAATTACATCATAAGTCCACTTTCTGAAAGGTCTAATGAAAGCTGTACAGAAGTAGTTTAGCTATGTATCACATGTAGCATATAGCGTTACCTGAAAACATTGAGGTCCAAAGATTTGGGAGATAGTTACTCTGATTTCACACAGCACAAGTCTTCATATAGCCATATGAACATCCCCAATCTTGCTTGGTACAGGTGATAACACCATGTATAGATTGTACACCTACAAGCCAATACACCTTTGAAGGTTTTGGGTGTCCCTGAATATCTAGTGACATGAAGATGTGAAATCACTAGAGTCCCAATAGGTTGGCACATCACAGCACTCTTTGATATTGCAAACTCAGATTGGCTTGTGAGGATCAGTGTAGACACTCACATATTATCTCTACAGTTCTATATCTCACTCCCTTATGCATGTCACCAGTCAGTGAATGAGTGTTGTGAAACACTCTTGCAGATGAACCATCAACTTGCAAATGCACAGTGGTCAACATGTAGGCACTAATATAAATTGGATGTGGACATGACTCTGATGTGTTCCTGGTCTGAAAAACAAAAGGCACACCACAGCAGCAGGCACCTACTATCAGACCTACACAAACAATGACTCATCTTGTGTGTGGCACATGGGTCACCACCAATCTTAGTTTGGAAATGCCTGCCTGTAACACACAAAGTTGGCAAAGTAACATGTATGACTCTGGCCAAGACTCACCCCCACGTAGGGGCTGTTGGGACCTCAGCTGCCCATCAAGCTCTGGGTAGAACACTGCCAGTATACGGGCCATTAGGGGGTCAGGGTCTGTTGCGCGACCCTTCCACATTGGGAGGACTTCCCTAGCTTGACCTTCAGGGCCCAGTGCCTTGGGTCCTCCCACCTCTTCCTGCAGTGGACGCTATGCCAGTTGAAGACCCTCAGGGTCTGCACCTTTCGGGCGATGGCTCTCCAAATGGCTTTCTTCTGATGGGTGTTGACCGGTATGGATGCAATAGATATTGAAACACATTATAACTGGAAGTTTAAAGATACCTTTATGATTGATACACATTTTCATTAATCCTAGCACAAACATTAATCAAGAGTCAACACAATACATGTGTAAATGTCACAATCTGAGCACTACTAAAGCATGAATACACACTTTTGTGGTCATCAGCTGACTCACCTCAACCCTGCCAAAAAACAAGGGCGGGTTCACCAATTGGGGTGAAGGCCACCTCTACTGATAGAAAAGAAAAATTTCTTTTCTTGTGTCCCCTCACTCACCCAGGGTTGCCCCTAGGTGACATGCTTCATCATTGGGGCCATCCCAAACATCTATTGATTGGGGCGTGCTGCGACTTGCGGATTTACGTAGGAGCACTTACCTTGTGAGGCTATGTGTCGTGCAGTGTAGGGGGGAGTGGTGTAAGTGATGTTTAAAAAAAATTACCTAACTAGTGAGCTATTGTTTTATTCCTGCTCCTAGTTGGTAGGGATAAAAGGGGGTTAATAAAGGGAAATGTAACTGTTATGTAATTATAATCCCTTGTATTATGTCAACATGTTTCAAGGTATCCCTAAACCTTTTCTTCAGGACAACAAAGGGACCAGCCCTTTGTGTACCACTCCGTGCCAGACCTATAATAAAGTGAAGTGAAAAATTATTAATGCACACCTATTGTGTGAGCATTGGGAAAAATATATACATACGGTTGCTTCTGAACACGTAGTAATTATTTTTTGGCAAAAGTGCGCCTCATGGTCTGTCTGGGTGGAGGGGCCTGTAGAAACCTGTGCTCAGCATGCGGTCTGCCTTGGGACTGAATAGGTCATATTGAAGGAGGGTTGCAGAGCACAGGTTTCTACAGGCCCCTCCACCCAGACAGACCATGAGCCACTTTTGCCAAAAAATAATTACTACGTGTTCAGGCAACGCGTCATGTATATATTTTTCCCAATGCTCACACAATAGGTGTGCATTAATAATTTTTCACTTCACTTTATATAGGTCGCACGGAGTGGTACACAAAGGGCTGGTCCCTTTGTTGTCCTGAAGAAAAGGTTTAGGGATACCTTGAAACATGTTGACATAATACAAGGGATTATAATTACATAACAGTTACATTTCCTTTTATTAACCCCCTTTTATCCCTACCAACTAGGAGCAGAATCAAAGCAATAGCTCACTAGTTAGGTAATTTTTAAAAACATCACTTACACCACTCCCCTACACTGCACGACACATAGCCTCACGCAGTGAGTGCTCCTAGAGTAAATCCGCAAGTCGCAGCACGCCCAATCAGTAGATGTTTGGGATGGCCCCAATGATGAGCATGTCACCTAGGGGCAACCCTGGGTGAGTGAGGGGACAAGAGAAAAGACATTTTTCTTTTCTACCAGTAGAGGTGGCCTTCACCCCAATTGGTGAACTTGCCCTTGTTTCTTGGCTAGGTTCTTTTGATCCGTCACCTACGGATTCTTTTTGATGTATTCTGATCACACAGGAGGGTGAACCTAGCCCAAGCCTCCTCCTCCCCCTTTTTCTGATTGTCACCTCAACCCTGGCCATGACCTACACTGACTGGGCCAGCCCACTAACATCATGTAGGCCAGGGCCATTCTGCATGGAATGTGATGTGAGGTGCCATGACACACAACACACCATTTTTACCTTCTGAATGATTAACTAGTTGTGCATGACTGTACAGACACCTTCACTGCCAGGCCCACTGGCTGGATGCAGATGGCCCATAGAGACCAGTACCATAGTATACACAACATCCTGACACTAAGGTCACATTGAAAGGGCTGGCATGTGTGTCTCTGAGAGCTTCCTCTCTGGGGGATATGTGGACATGTGGACTACTTATTGGAATATCGAACTACATCACAATAGGTTTGGGTGGTATGTACTGCCATCACAGGACACACCTTTTGCCATATGTGGCACTGTAACAGGGATGATATTCAACATACCATTGTATGTATAGTTTGATAGGATTGTATGTGACAAATCTGTTGATTTACATTTCAACACTCATTTCAACACTCAAAACACTCAGAATCAACCAACTATCTATACTGTTCTTGTGTCAGATGTGCAATAGGCCTGTACAGTGGAAGCAAGACTTCTTGAAAAGTGACAACAGACCTGTGTGAGTAAGGGGAATGTCATAGGTGAACCCCACATATTGACAATGTGGGTCAATGGAAAGAATTATTAGGTCAGGGGGTTATCTCAGTCACCATTCCAAATATGGTCCAGGTAACAGCTATCTCGGCTACTAGTGGTAAGGAAAACAGATTTTGGAAACATCCATGGATCTGTAGGTCTACAGGGTGCTTATTCTGTGCATCAGTTGTCTGGCCACAGTAACTCGTTGAGACCTTGTGTTGGTCTCAACGGTGCTCTGAATGTTCGCCTCTATGGCATCCACGGCAGCCTGTTTTACCGGTAAAGGGGGCACCGTGAACCGACCTGCAGCAAAAACCGGCGGCAGAGGGCGGCGTGTGTTAGGGGTGGATCACCAGGTGCCTTGGAGAGCCCCAAACTTTGAACTTTGAAGTGCGGCCCTGCTGAAAATCAAAATGGCAGCGACACGGCCACAGATCAAGGCAGGGACGTGAGGGGAACCGCAAACAGCATTCCTGCCAGGTGCTGACTGCCTCCCTTATTGGAAACCAGGGCACCTGCGGGGGGTAGACTTGCCTGACCCTGAGTCGCCCCGCGAATGCTGGGGGTGAGAGAGACCCCATCTACGTTGTTACCTGCGTTGTGAACCGGGAACGAGGACTGTGCGACCTACCGGAGCGGAGGTCTCGGTCTCATTAGGCAGTAAGTGAGACTTGGCACCAGCGCTGGGTGAACTGTGGGGGTAAAACCTGATTTTAAGGCCAAGGAGACTACAACACCCCGCGCCTGACATTAAGATAGAGCGGACAAATGTGACAACACCTCTGCCCTGTTCTAGTGTATGGATGCCCCAGAATTGTGATCTTGGCACGCTGGGTCAGCCGGGGCCTCACTGCGGGTGCTTGAGCCAGGCTAGAGAGCCTGACTTAGTGGCACAGTTCCGCCTGCCCCTGAGCGCCTCCTCTATCCACATGATGGAGCCCAGCATGACCTCAAGATCAGCCCGGGGATCCAGCATGCTGCTTCCCCCACCATACTACCCCTATGGACATCTCCAACTCGGGGATCCCTCCAGACCCAAGACCACCACCCTTGAGTGCAACACCACCTGAACACCTGGCTGAACGATGGCAAGAATTTCCTGCCCTGTAAATATGTAATATAATCTTGAGTGAATTTGCAATTTGTATATATATAACTCTAACCACTAGTATATGTAGTAGACCTTTGTACTTACTACCATTCCTATGTGATTTTAGAGTTTATCTGTTTGTATCTCTTCCTTGAGTGACTTTACAACTTGTACATTTGCAATTTTTCTGTTTGTATCTCTTATGCAATTTGTATATATATAACTCTAACCACTAGTATATGTAGTAGACCTTTGTACTTACAGCCATTCTATGTGATTTTTAGAGTTTATCTGTCTGTATCTCTCCCTCGAGCGACTTTACAACTTGCACATTTGCAATTTTTTCTGTTTGTATCTTTATATAGCATGTAATCCAAAGTCCTTATGTAACTTGTAACTGGTTCTTTTGTAAAGCGCTCTGACACCTTCGGGTAATGTTCGCGCTATATAAAATCGCATTAAATAAATAAACTCTGCCCCAGCCTGGGCCATGGCCCAGACTGCCCGCAACTCATTGTCAGGCATTGTTCGCTGCAGGCTGAGCATACTGATCCCACATGAACATCACATTTTCAGCAAATATCTACATAAAAGTGCCATCTAGTATGTGACCATAAGGCTGTGTGACAATCTGAAGGGGTCTGTGAGGTATAGCTACCTCCCAGACAACAGTTTCGCCAAGGGTGATGTGGGTTGAGTGATCTGTGGGACTGTATACATGGCTAACATCAACCTCAATACTCCTAACAGTATACAGACAAAGCTCATGGTGTAAAGCCTATATATATATCTTTGCACATATACCATGATATGAGGTGGGAAACCATAATAGGTACCATGAAATGTACACATGCATATATCTATGCATGTAACAAGTAAAATATTGGGGTTATCTGACATTACTATGCTGATGTTCACTCCGCAAAGTACAGTACTTCATAATCCATTACATGATTGTCCTATGTAGGGACCACGCCATTTCAACAAACAACACAATATGGTTACACTCTGGGACTCAGAGGCACATTGTAGCCCATGGGAATTAAAAACAAGAAGTTGAGAAAAGTGAAAACCTGTGTTTGAGATAGTTACCTGACCTTCTGGTGAGCCATAGATCTGGCCATACAGGGGAAGGACAGAACACACAGAAAGGGCCCAGGGAGATTTAAAGACAGTCAGGAGTTAACTCCCCAAATCGTAATCTTAACCACAAAATAAACACCTGGGTCTAATAGAGAGAGTAAAGCAAGAAATAGAGGAAAGAGAATTGGTGTCACTCAAACATGTGGGGTATTCCCTTTTAAGGATGAATTCCCTCACCCACCAGAGGTGGTATGCTTAATCATAGGGAACCTCCTCACACCTTGATGCCTAGTCACTGTGTGGGCCACATCCCCCTCACTAGAGGGAGGAGCTCATGGATTTTTTCAGAGGTATGATAAATATCTTACTAATGAGCATGAAGTGGTGAGGGAATAGCAGGACATGAGTGAAGGGTGTGTGATCTAAAACTGGCTACAAGGTACGCAATACGATTTATTCATGCGTCTTTGGGTTAGGATTAAAATCAAGCAAAGGGCCAGGCAGGCATTGTTACATCTGCTGGATCTTTCCAAAGAGTAGATCAACATGTTCCTGCCTTTGGACCGTCCTTAGACGTCTTGCGGCATTCTTCAGGAACCATATAGCGAATGCTCCTACTTAAGTGATCAAGTGATATAACAGAAATTGTGTCAAAATGCAAAAATACAAAACCAGTGGTCCACATATTTGTCCAAAGTGGGGATCCACTGGTAGTCTCCTGCAAGATATATTGTAAATTGTGTTAGCCATACATACCTTATGTAAAAAAGCAGGATAACAACCAATTCTCAGTTAACAGTACCACGACCTGATTGGTGGTCGTAGCATTATTCTGTATATACATTTTCTATGTACGTCACCCATGCAAACCCTGTGCCGTTTACCAAGCTAAGGAAACAGGTGAAGCATGCCATGGGGATGGGTCAAGGTTTACCCACTACGATCGGGATTAAGGCCCCAACTCGGGCCCTGGTGTGAGGCTCAGGGTATATTCTCCCCTACAATTATATCGTTAGAGGAAAGAAAAACAACAAACAAACGTTGAAGCAAGTCCATTCCTTCCTCTTGAGTCAAGATGTCATCTGAAACTTCTTCTCCTGAGTATGGTGTGAGATGTGAGGAATTATTGCAGCTCCTGTTGTGATGTTGTGAGGAGGATGTTAATGCTACACACTAGGAATATATGGGTCTGACAATATCTGGGGAAAGGTGTTTGTTTTGTAAGTGTAGCTTTGTTTAGCTGTATATTTTGTCTAGGATTGTGTTCTCTAGGAGTTGACTATGTGATGTGTGCCATATGTATGGGTTCCTAGCTAATCCCTCTCTGTGTTGGTCTGTTGTAGATTCCTTCACCATGGCATCTTCATTTGGACATTTCAGAATTGTGACATTAGCAGGTATATGATGCTGTTCAGACATACAAAATTCACATGGATTGGTCCTGGGAATGTGTGTCACAGAGTTTGGGTGTACAAAGCCAGTACCAAGACAGCTTGCTCAGCAATAGGATGGAAGTTAAGTAACTTCCATTGGACTTGTTCCTTGTGGTGTGTTGGTCCTAATGCAATATGTGGGCCATTACGTGATCCAACACAATGTTGTGTTGGGCCCAAATCAGGCTAATCTGTCTTTACATTGGCTAAATCCTCATTGTTTATGAACTGTATGTAGCTGTTGATGTGATTTCTCAGTTGTAGGCCAAGTGCCTGTGGCACATCACTGAAATTTGTTTGTGACATTCCACCAAATGCAAGCAACATAGGATTGGAATAGTACCTTGTGGTCAGAAACTGTTGTACTCACATGTATCTGTTCATTTGTTTAGTTGATATGGGATTCCTTATGTGAGGTAGGCAATAATGCTCCAGCTGATGATGTAGACCTAATTTAATGTTGCCTAATGTAGAGATATTAGTCAGATGTATCCCCTCCTTCCATGTTGTAAAGGTCTGCAACAGATTATGTGATCACTGACACAGAAGAATCGAGTCACATCTAATTTGCTATGTTTCTGACATCATGTCAGCCTATGATTTGAACAATGGAATAAAGATGTTATCAGACCAGACACTTGTATGTATATGTTGTTGTGACATGGTAGTGATCCAGAGTTGAACATTGTTTACATACAACATACCCATGCTTCCAGAAGTACCTAGTTTTGGCATTGCAAAGTTCACATGGTAGCACATTTACATTGGTATATATGAGAGTTACGACAGGAGACAATGATTTGGTGACTTGTGTATTTAATGAAGTTAACAAGGATACAATCGAGGGCCAGATGTACGACGGTTTTTGCATGCGCAAACAGGTTTGCGAACCCGTTTACGCATGCAAAACCAATAGGAGTATGTACCATTCCAAAATAGCGAGTCGCAATTTGTTTGCGACTCGCTATTTTGAATTAAGAAATCGCTAATAGGAAGGGGCGTTCCCTTCCTAATAAGCGGCGCAACCTCATGTACAAATGTTTGCGACTGCATATTGCAGAGTCGCAAACACTCGTAAAATACCACCCTCTTCAAGAGGGTGGTAATGGAAGATCGCATAAAGGAAGGGGTCCCCAGGGGACCCCTTCCTCCTTTGCAAATGCAGGGAAAATATTTTTTAGGGCAGGCAGTGGTCCAGGGACCACTGCCTGCTCATAAAATGAAACGAAAATGTTTCATTATTTTTTTTAAATGCATCCTGTTTTCCTTTAGGAAAGCGGGCTGCATTAAAAAAAAGCTGCTTTATTAAAAGCAGTCCCAGACATGGTGGTCTGCTGGGCCCAGCAGGCCACCATCACTGGGAGGGTTGGCATTCCTCAATGGGCTCGCAGAGTGCGAGAGGCTCATTATGTTAATGAGCCTTGCAATTCTCGACCCCATTGGGAATCGCAAAACAGTGTAATAACACTGTTGTACATTTCATTTAGCGCCTCGCAATTTGCGACTCGCAAGGAGCCCACAATAAACACTCAAGGGGAATCATTTAGCCCCTGGCAGGCGGTCCATCTGTACACCAGTAGGGCAGAGTGCATGGCCTCTGCCACCCTGGTGGTGGATCATTTGCACTGCTTAAATATCCCCCTTGAGTGGTAGAGTTTTCTGTACTGTGAAGGGAATCTGCAAGGCAGTGGTTCCCTTCACAGCAGTGAAGGGTTGCTGAGCGAGCACCATGTTTAAAGCACCTCTTCGGCAAACTTTTTTGTGTAGAGAAAACAAACTGAAGAATGAGGGAGTTTGTTCTTTCTAAACAAAAAAAAAACAGATTGCTCAAGATGACGAGAGTTTTCTCCTTGCATATCAGGTACTTTTCAATTTTTACTGCCTGTGACAGACATGTGTCGTGTCCTCATTAGAGTGGATGGCTGCCACTGTGGTTTGGCGGCACTTTGATGGCTAGGCCAGCAGGTGAGAGGATTAAAATGGCAGAGCCAGAGAAGGCTCAGTTAGTGTAAACATGGCACTTCTCCTGACTCTAAATAGAGTGGGGGAACCACAAGTTCTGCGACGTTGTGGACTTCTCTATTCAGTCCCTAATGACCATTCATTGTGATCCACCTTAATCTCCAATTGAGGGCTTAGATCAGCATAATTCCTCTAATGCCCCGTTCAGTCTTTGAGCCCGCACAGTGGGGTTTAAAATGCAGGATCTCCCTGCTAGAAAATTCATCTAAAAGAAAGGCACAATGCAGGAAGAGAAAAAAGAAACCAAGCAGGGCCGACTTTAGTGCTGGTGGCGCCCGGGGCAACAATGTTTGTTGGAGCCCCCAAATGAGCACCTTCGCCACAGATTCCCTCACTGCCTCCCTTTAACAGTGCCCCTCAAGTCTCCATAACAGCTCTCTCTCAGATGCATTTAATTAGTTTTATAGTGCCACTCATATCAGTGTAGGGTGTCAGAGCACTTTACATCACACACACATTACACAGAGTATATTAATTATACGTGTGTAAATCTTGGTTTAGGATATGTTACATATGACAGAGGACTAAAGGTGTAGGAGTCACATGTCATCCATACTGATAGGCAGTATAGTCAGGGCCAATGGAATTATGTAATTGTGTGGCTGTGGAGATTTTTGCTTTATTATCATTTGCTGCTTTTACCACTAGTCCATCATCTGCTGTCCTAATCTACCGATTTTAACAAAAAAAGTGTTTGTAGCTCAAATGGTTGAAAATTTACTAAAAATGTAGTGACATGTGTTGCTGTGCAACGGAAGGCTCTCTGCAAAGCTTGACTGGTTACCCTTCTGTTGCTTATTGCTATATTGGGGTGCTAAACTGGTACTGATGAGGTGCACCCAATGCTCAGGCAGTGTTAACAAGTGTTAAAAAGTACAAAATTATGAAGCAATACTATAAAAATACAGTGCTGCATTATGCCGCATAACTGACCTTTTCTTGCCGCATAATTTACTCAACCCTGCCGCATAATGTAGCCCTCCCCTGCTGCAAAATTCCAGTGGCCCTGAGTATAGTTTAAGAGTGCTTTGTCTGGAAAAGCACAAACTCAGAATTTAAAACAGAACACCATGGTTGGGGGTTCTTTTTAATAATAAGAATTATTTTTTACCCAAATGAACCCTTTTTGCAACATTAGGATAATGAAAGACTGGGGTAAAAATCATAATGCTCTAATGTATACCTTGCAGTTTGCATGCAGCTCTTTGGTTATAGTTAATAGCTCACTGTTCTATATTAGGATTTAACTTTTAAACTGCAAGTAAAAAAAGGATCTCCCTTTCAAAAGCAGTAACCCACTGACCTATTTTCATTACATGCCCTTTGTGATCTGCATGGTACATGTTCTTTGCAGCAAGCTCTGCTCTACTTTAAGATGAGTCAAAACTTCCACTAGACAAAACTCCGATCTCTCTCCAGCAAGAAAATAAATCACCCGAGTTATCTTGACATTTTTATTGTTGCCTGAAAATTGCTGGAGGCAAGGAACGCGGCAGCAGGTGCTTTTAAAACAGTAATATACTTGCAAACACTGTGCCCCTCCCACCATCTCCGAGTCAGGGCCTGGTGCAGTGGCACCAGTCACACCGCCCTAGAGCCGGCCCTGACTAACCAAGGGGCTGATTAGGATGGCGGGCGATGCCCGCCCGCCATCCTAGCGGTAACGGGACCGCCCGCCTGCCATGCGGCGGATCCCGCGGCACTGATCATGATGCGACCGCCACCGCAGCGATCGCATCTGTGTATCTTAACATTGCGGGGGTGCTGCTTGGCTGCAGCACCGCAATGGTAAACATACCATGTTGTGCATTCCATGCACAGCGTGGTAGGCACCGCGCGGTGCCTGCCACCTTGTGCATGGACATGTAGGGGTACTACCAGGTAGCCCCAGGTACACCCTCACCCCCAGGGGCCCGTAGCGGCCCCTAAAGCAAATCCTGCCAGCCTTCCATGGCAGCATCGCCGCCATGGAAAGGCACTTGAAATCTAGAAATCATAATATGGATGGCGTTGCCTGCTAGGCTCGCTGCCATCATGATGAGCCCCAGCTCCGCCCGGCCCGGCAATCGTAGCGATTGCCGACCGAGAATAAGCGGCGGATGGACTTTCCGTCCGTCGGCGATACCCACCGCCATCGTAATATGGCGGTGGGTAATTCACGTTACGATGGCAATCCGCCCGCCATCGTAATGAGCCCCTAAGCAATGTTTCATACAGACTTTGAAGAACAGGCTTCCGGATACTGCCTTCACAGCTTTTACTTGAAAGAGGTAAAGAAATAAGTTGTATGATGTAGCCTGCCGCAGCGGCTCCTGCCAGTGCAGGCCGAGCCCATATGGAGAATCAGTTGACGTTGTCTCCATCTTCAAGAGACAGATATCTGTATATCTCAAAGACCTTGCTGTGCATGTCATCTCTTCACAGATTTCAAAACCACTCTTTTATGTTCTCTTTTTTTCTTTGTTCTGGTTACTAAACGCCTATTGCACAGTTTGTTGAACCACTGCTTTTGTTGTTCGCTGTGTATTTGTTAACTATAGCAGAACACACATAGCATTACTTCTAATGAACTGCCCTGTCCCGAGAGGCCCTCGGGAAACAAAAGCAGTTATTCTGAATTGCTCTACTTGTTTGCTACATGAAATTTTAAATCACGCTTTCGTGCTGTCATATCTCACCCACCAGGGGGTTGGGAGCGAGGCTCGAATTTTTCTGTGTAAGAAAAGGCCCTGAAGCATTCTTAAGCATGGCTAAGCTCATACATCTTCACTGACAGATGAAGAACTTCCCTTGCTTGATGTGGCACATACTCTGCAGCTGCCGTCAGTGGAATAGGGCTGCACTGTGCAACTATGACTCCATGCTGGGATTTTAAGCTGTCTGTGCAGAGTTCATGTCCATATCAGCCAGTTTCTAAGCACACTTAATTGGTATCAATTTTTTTGAATTGTTCGTGCAAATTTGCATTCACTCCTAGTTAACGTATCCAGTGCCAATCATATTTCATGTGGAGGCCAAGTCCCACAATACAAGTTAAAAAAAAACTTTATTTGGTTATTCCCAACCATAAAGTGGATTTCAAAAATGTTAAAATGTAAATTTTTTCACTATATAAATTTTTTACTTTTGAAAAGTTACAAAACATATTTGGTTAGTCCTTACTCTAAAATACAATTTAGGTGTCCAAAACCATACAAAACACAATTTTTGCTAAGCGTGTGCTACTAGAATGGACAATTTATTTCTTAGACTGGTGACCCTCAGGTGATAACACAGCTACCACCACTAATAATGCATTCAATATAAATTTGCATTGTTCACTGAGGTGGAATAAATAATCAATTTAACATAAATATGCATTGTTCTCGGGGGTGGAATAAAAAATCCATTCACCATAAATTTGCGTTGTTCTCTGAGGTGGAGTAAGAGTACAGGGCTAATGTGCATGTCTTTAAGACTCTCCTTTCCTCCCAGCAGACCTGCCACCTAACGTCTCCACCCTTGGATAACTCACGTTCAGAACCATCCACCCTCACTGTTCCACCAACCCCTTCACTATCATAAAGGTCTGTATCCGCCTTGACTCGTTGTTACAACGGTACGTTGGGGAAGGGAAGTCTACCTAAAAAATTATTGCATTTGAAAAAGTGACTACCACTATATCTTCAAGGTAAACATACACGGCGTTAAGAATAGTAAATCTATACTTCATTTTATTATATTGATTGTTGAAATAGTGGGCTACAATATTTTGTAGGTCAGTGATTTGACTATTATATAGGGCTATACCTATACTACCCTATATGCTCATAAGCAACTTAACCTCACCTATCCTACTTGGTTATAGCTGTAGTGCTGGTGGTCTTCGCTTGCTGATAGTTCCATTGCTAAAGTATCCTATGTCCAATGTTCTACTTCCTGCAGCATTTAGAACATGCCTTATTTTGTATCTACACTTTAGCTGTAAAATATTTTCCTCTGAACAGTATTCTAGGTAGTGTCTTCATAATCTTTTATTCTGGAATCTAATGTTCTACGTGCGCTTGGCCCGTGAGCAGTGTGAATGCTATATAACAGTGGTTCTTAACCTTTTGACTTCTTTGGACCCCCATTTAATCATTTTAGGAATCCGGGGACCCCCACTGAATCATTATTGGAATCTGGGGACCACCACTGAGTCATAATTGGAATCTGGGGACCTCGGCCTAAGCAATAGTGATGATTTGAACCGTAAAACAATTCACAAAAATATGGAAACACACATTCATTAAACACATGTTGAAATTTTTTATTTATTTCATAAACAAATATGAAAAAAATAATCAACATTTTAATAGTAAGGTTGGAGCTTTCTAAATTCAATTGAGGCCACACATCGCCCATACTATAATCTGTTTGACTGCTCCCATGAATAAATATGAGGATAACAGCTTAGAACCCTATTTCGATGGAGGTCAAACCGCAACTGATGGCTCGTTGGTTGCGGTCCAACCGCCATCTGCTGCTGTGGTCCGACCCACACATTACTATGTGCGCGGTCAGAGGCAGCAGGCAGAGGGACCGTCCGACGCTTTCCGACGGGCTCAAGGAGCCCATCAGTGTGTCGGAAACCCTTCATAATCCCTTAATGACGGTGGCTCCGCCATCGGAATTATGATGTGAATTTCCGACAGCCATTCCATGTCGGCCTTTCCAACATGGAAAGGCTGTTGGAAAGCGACATTGGAGGCTCCTAGCAGGGCCCCCTTTCCTCCTGCCCCTCTGCTCTGGAGCCTGGGAGGCACCATGGCCCCCTAAACATCCCAGCACCGTGTGGCAGGCACCGTGAGGTGCCTGCCACACAGTGCAGGGATGTTTGAAAACATAACATTTTCAGAGGAAGCTTGTGCTGTGGGCCTTTTCCGCCCTCCGCACAAGCTTCCATTGAAAATTGGATGTTTCTGTCTGCCCTGTGGATGGTTGCATCCAAAATTGCGTTGGAACCTTAGGTCGGATCCCAATGAACATCGTAATAAGACCCATAATATTTAGTCTCCAGTATCAAATTCCTTCACATTTACAGAACGATTTAAAATTTTCAATTTTACTTCTTTATTCATTCATACCTTAAAAATCTGTTGATATTGTTTAATTTTCTAAGCTATCGTGGACCCCCTGAGTAGGCGTCACGGACCACAGCTTAAGATCCAATGCTATATAAAACTGCATAGGTAAAAAATATAGCAAATAAATTCATAGATTAGAACTATAAACCCTGGCCCCTACGGAATAGTGTGCATGGTTGGCCATCTTGGGCTAATACACTATTCAGTGCCTGTGATTGATAATTTCTCAATTATTGTAATTTCAATTTTTGAGATGGTTAACTACAACTGCCGTCTCAGTAATTTATGTCATGGAGCACTGCATTTTTTAATTTGATCTACAGGTATATAACAGTTTGTCTGGATGCTAAGGGCCTTATTATGTCTTTGGCAATCTCGGAGTGGGGCCGTCATGCTGCTGCCCCGCTCTGAGACCGCCAAAGCCATTAAAGACTGCCCACCAGAGTATGACTTATTTTTACTCTGGCGGGTGGTTGTTTGGCGGTCCCAATGTGGTGCCTTTGAAAAAGGCACCGCAATGGAAGCGTCAAAGGCAGTTCCTGCAGGGCATGGACTGTCAAGACCAAGCCCTGCAAGAACTTGGGGTGCATGCACACAGGGGGGCAAAATATGTGTCCCTTGCATGCACCCCATGGCACCTTAGGCAACAGGGAGCCCTGTAGGGCCTTCTTTGTTTCCTCACCGCCACGCTTTTCTTGGCTGTCGCACTGCCATGAAAAGTGTGGAGCTGAGGAAACTTCTAATATGCTTGGCGATGCTGCAGCGGCACCACCAGCATATTAAGGGCTTCAGTCTGCTGCACCACCACCATCCCTGGCACACAGCAGTGGTCCCGTGGCGGTCCAACCACCACAGTCCTAATGCAGCGGGCAGACCGCCAATCTGGCGGTCCATTGGACCACCAAACTCGTAATAAGGGCCTAACTCTTCTTTTTCCAGTTAGAAACACCCTCTCCCTCACCTGGCTCCCACCATATTTGTACAGGTTCAGCTAGCCTTTTCATTGCACCTTATAGTGAATCACTTTGTTCCCACTCTGTTGGAGCAGACACTGCTATCCTGTTTACTTAGCTCTTGACAAGATATATTGCCTCTCATGAATGGTGTTGCACTGCATTGCAACATTTATATAAAGCTTTATACCCCATTTTGAGACACTGAAGTACATTTTAGGATGAGTAGCAATACATGCCTGAGAGGAGTACATCGTTTGCAGAGTCTTACATATGTTGTGATCCTATGTAGGAAGCATTTTGGTGTTCTGCATGAGAGATGTGCTCATGTCTTGGGGCACAGTCCATAACAGAGTGAAGAAAGAAGGGGTGTGAGAGATAGGTCTGCAAGTTGCATTTGCAATTATCTAGCAGGTATAATATATTCTGCAGTGCCCGTTATGTTTCATAGCTTCTATTCTGCTTTCAGCTATATCCCATGCTGACTTCAATCAATTAAAAACCACCACTCTTCAAAGTTAAGTGCGACCCAGAGGAAGAGACACAGAAAGAGAAGGAAAGAGGACAGAGCCAGGTCAAAGAGGCAGAGATCTGCCTGGATGGTCTGCTTTACAGGTAGAGCTAAGCAAACACAAGGAAATGATGGACGGCGCGCTGAAACTTTTCAGACACTCACCCCCAGTCACAGATCTGGGTTGAATCCATCATCGTTCTTTAGCTCACTTCGCCACCCCAGTTCAGACACAGCTGTATGCAAATCAGTCTTGACCCTGTGCCTCATGGGAACAGTCCAGCCCGACCTGCCAAGCCATGTCTTCCCTGGACCGGAAATAAGCATCCTGGGACCTGTTTCGGGCTAACAGCCCTCATCAGCCAGGCTAGCTTGAATCCAGTGGCAAAGTGAGCAAGGGACCCACGTCTGGGCATACCCTGCCAACTTAGGGTGAACAAAGCAAACACAAGGAGATGATGGACCGAGCACTGAAACTTTTCAGACACTCACCCCCAGTCACAGATCTGGGTTGAATCCATCATCGTTCTTTAGCTCACTTCGCCACCCCAGTTCAGACACAGCTATATGCAAATCAGTCTTGACCCTGTGCCTCATGGGAACAGTCCAGCCCAAACTGCCAAGCCATGTCTTCCCTGGACCGGAAACAAGCATCCTGGGACCGGTTTCGGGCTAACAGCCCTCATCAGCCAGGCTAGCTTGAATCCAGTGGCAAAGTGAGCAAGGGACCCACGTCTGGGCATACCCTGCCAACTTAGGGCAAACAAAGCAAACACAAGGAGATGATGGACGGAGCGCTGAAACTTTTCAAACACTCACCCCCAGTCACAGATCTGGGTTGAATCCATCATCGTTCTTTAGCTCACTTCCCCACCCCAGTACAGACACAGCTATATGCAAATCAGTCTTGACCCTGTGCCTCATGGGAACAGTCCAGCCCGAACTGCCAAGCCATGTCTTCCCTGGACCGGAAAAAGCATCCTGGGACCCGTTTGAGGCTAACAGCCCTCATCAGCCAGGCTAGCTTGATTCCAGTGGCAAAGTGAGCAAGGGACCCACGTCTGGGCATACCCTGCCAACTTAGAGGCGAACAAAGCTAAATACAAGGAGATGATGGACGGAGCGCTGAAACTTTTCAGACACTCACCCCAGTCACAGATCTGGGTTGAATCCATCATCGTTCTTTAGATTAATTCGCCACCCCAGTTCAGACACAGCTATATGCAAATCAGTTTTGACCCTGTGCCTCATGGGAACAGTCCAGCCCGAACTGCCAAGCCATGTCTTCCCTGGACCGGAAACAAGCATCCTGGGACCGGTTTCGGGCTAACAGCCCTCATCAGCCAGGCTAGCTTGAATCCAGTGGCAAAGTGAGCAAGGGACCCATGTCTGGGCATACCCTGCCAAAACGATGGATTTAGGCCCAGATCTCTGTACTGGGGTGAATGTATGACATTGTTCTACATTCCGTCCATTAATTGCTCTTTTTGCATTTGTCACCCCGAGTGGGACGGGTATGCCCAGACGTGGGTCATGTGCTCTCCATGCCACTGGAGTCAAGCTATCCTGGCTGATGAGGTGAAACCCGAAACCGGCCCAAGGATGCTTGTTTCCAGTCCAGGGAGGACCTGGCCTGGCAGTTCGGGCTGGACTGTTCCCATGAGGCACAGGTTCGAGACTTGATTTGCATATGGCTGGGTCCAAACTGGAATGGCATGGTGAGCAAAAAGACGATGGATTTAGGCCCAGATCTCTGTACTGGGGTGAATGTATGACATTGTTCTGCATTCTGTCCATCAATTGTTCTTTTGCATTTGTCACCCCGAGTGGGGACAGGTATGCCCAGACATGGGTCCCGTGCTCTCCCTTGCCACTGGAGTCAAGCTATCCTGGCTGATGAGAGGTGAAACCCCAAAACCGGTCCTAGGATGCTTGTTTCCCAGTCCAGGAGGACCTGGCCTGGCAGTTCGGGCTGGACTGTTCCCATGAGGCACAGAGGTCAAGACTGATTTGCATATGGCTGGGTCCAAACTGGAATGGTGAGCAAAAATTGATGGATTTGGGCCCAGATCTCTGTACTGGAGTGAATGTATGACATTGTTCTACATTCTGTCCATCAATTGTTCTTTTTGCATTTGTCACCCCGAGTGGGACGGGTATGCCCAGACGTGGGTCCCATGCTCTCCTTGCCACTGGAGTCAAGCTATCCTGGCTGATGAGGGGTGAAACCCCGAAACCGGTCCTAGGATGCTTGTTTCCAGTCCAGGGTGGACCTGGCCTGGCAGTTCGGGCTGGACTGTTCCCCATGAGGCACAGGGTCAAGACTGATTTGCATATGGCTGGGTCCAAACTGGAATGGCATGGTGAGCAAAAAAACGATGGATTTAGGCCCAGATCTCTGTACTGGGGTGAATGTATGACATTGTTCTGCACTCTGTCCATCAATCTGTTCTTTTGCATTTCTCACCCTGAGTGGGACGGGTATGCCCAGACGTGGGTCCCGTGCTCTCCATGCCACTGGAGTCAAGCTATCCTAGCTGAAGAGGGCTGAAACCCCGAAACTGGTCCTAGGATGCTTGTTTCCAGTCCAGGGAGGACCTGGCCTGGCAGTTCGGGCTGAACTGTTCCATGAGGCACAGGGTCAAGACTGATTTGCATATGACTGGGTCCAAACTGGAATGGCATGGTGAGCAAAAAAACGATGGATTTAGGCCCAGATCTCTGTACTGGGGTGAATGTATGACATTGTTCTGCATTCTGTCAATCAATTGTTCTTTTTGCACTTGTCACCCCGAGTGGGACGGGTATGCCCATACGTGGGTCCCGTGCTCTCCATGCCACTGGAGTCAAGCTATCCTGGCTGATGAGGGGTGGAACCCGAAGCCGGGTCCTAGGATGCTTGATTCCAGTCCAGGGAGGACCTGGCCTGGCAGTTTGGGCTGGACTTGTTCCCATGAGGCACAGGGTCAAGACTGATTTGCATATGGCTGGGTCCAAACTGGAATGGCATGCTGAGGAAAAAAACGATGGATTTAGGCCCAGATCTCTGTACTGGGGTGAATGTATGACATTGTTCTGCATTCTGTCCATCAATTGTTCTTTTTGCATTACAGGTAGAGCTAGTCCACTCCAACCTCTACAAGACTATTTGTGGGATTCTCATGGGGTAACCGTGAGAGACAGTCAGCCATTACGTTAGAGAGTATCCCCACTAATGGCTTATGGTCAGTTCTAAGCATGAATCGTGCACCCCAAATGTAATTCCTAAAGTGCTCAATTCCCCAAATACATGCCAATAGCTCTTTTTCAATTACAGCATACCTCCTCTCAGTTTCAGTAAGGGTGAGTGAGGTAAATGTGACATTCAAAATCTCCTTACCACATCACTGGGACAAAACTCTCCGAATCCCATACATACTGGCATCAACACTGACGATACACTCTACACCCATGCAAAAAGGTTTCAATGTGGGTGCTGCTGCAATTTCATTCTTAATCAGATTGCTGCGCCTTGGTCTATACAAATTCAACATTCTTTCAAGTGAGCTCTCTAAGAGGCTCCATCTTTGTAGCAAAACCCTTAATAAATTTGCTATAATACTCACAGAGCCCTGCAAATGACATCAACTTTTCACGATTATACGGAGCAGGGACTTTGACAAGAGCCTCCACTAATGGATATTTTAGGTACTATACCATCCCCTGAAATTGTATGCCCCAAATATTCAACTGACTCAGAAAAGACGACATTTTTTTTCTTTCAATGTCAGACCACTTTTTTTAGTACAGCACATACCTCTCCCAAATGCTTCATATGTTCTTTTTCATTTCTTGTAAAAATCAGCACATTGTCTTGAAAATATTTGACAAATTTCTCCATGCCCTGAAAAAGATGAAACATAGCCCGTTGAAACACAGACGCCGCAGAGGCTAACCAAAAGGCATTCTTTCAAATTGAAATAGCCCCTGCGGTGTAAGAAAAGCAGTAAGGTGGCAGGAATCTTCAGTGAGCTCAATCTGATGATATGCCGACCGTAGGTCTAAAGTGGAGAATATTTTTGCACCCTCAAACATACTGACTACCTCATTAATATTGGGTAGGGGATGATATTCCACCACAATATTGGAATTAACAGCCCTAAGGCCCACGCACAGTCTCAACGAATTATCAGGCTTGCGGGCCAAAACAATGGGAGATACCCACTCAGATGACTCCTCCTCCTCTATAACCTCATCTTTCATCATGGCAAACAACATCCCTTTAAGTCCCTCTCTAACATTGATGGGTACATTTCTTAGTTTCTGTACCACTGGTTTGGCATTTTTTTTACTTTGATTTTATGAGAGTACCCTTCTGGAGAACGAGACACAATCCATTCCTTTTTACTGCAATTTTCCACTACTAGCACTGGCTCCCGACTTCTGGGATTCAATATTATTCCCAGCTTCCACTGGTCCCTCCTGCCCAGCACATTTACACCTTTGGGGGCAACATACAGTTTTATCTTTGCAGACCGGTCTTTGAACCTTATATCGACTTCCACAAACCCCACAATATCTATTGCAGTACCATCAAAACCTTCACCACAATATATTCACTGGTAATGATGGTCCATGAGGTCTCCGAGTCAGCCATAAGTTCCAGTTCTTCATCCCTTATCTCCACTCTACACTTTGGCGAACTTTTGACCTCACACTCTTCATCCACACTCACTGCACCTTTAATAGATAACACTACTCCTCTCCCACTGTCATTACCCAATTTTGACATTGCATTCCCCATTTCGTATCTCACGATGTCTCACATCATTAACACATGACACTTTGGCTTTCACATTGTAACCAGATCTCCTCATGTCTCTGCAAACATGAGCAAAATGACCAATTCTTCCGCATTTCTTACACTCTCTTCCTATGGCAGGACAATGCGGAAATGAAGCCAGATGATTAGTACTACCAGAACGGTAGCATGAGGATTTCTCATTTCTCCTGCCTTGAAAATTCCCATGTTAACGACTACTTGCTACTGCACATACATTTTCACAATCATTCGTGTTTCCTTTATCGGTATCATGCACATTTCATCCAATTCTCGGATTGCTCAAGAGCTTTAGCCTTGGTTATGGCATCTTGCAGCTTCGGATCTCCCATTACCCATAGCTGCTCTTGAATCTTTCTACTTTTCACATGAACAACAATTTGATCCCTAATCATTTTATCAACCATCTCCCCAAAGTTACAATTTAAAGAGAGACCTCGCAGCGCTGTAAGAAAGTCATCAAAGGTTTCATCACTTTTCTGCGCGCTTGTGTAAAACTTACCTCTCCCAAATGCTTCATATGTTCTTTTTCATTTCTTGAAAAAAATCAGCACATCGTCTTGAAAATATTTGACAAATTTCTCCATGCCCTGAAAAAGATTAAACATAGCCCGTTGAAACACAGACGCCGCAGAGGCTAACCCAAAAGGCATTCTATCAAATTGAAATAGCCCCTGCGGTGTAAGAAAAGCAGTAAGGTGGCAGGAATCTTCAGTGAGCTCAATCTGATGATATGCCGACCTTAGGTCTAAAGTGGAGAATATTTTTGCACTCTCAAACATACTGACTACCTCATTAATATTGGGTAGGGGATGACATTCCACCACAATATTGGAATTAACAGCCCTAAGGCCCACGTACAGTCTCAACGAATTATCAGGCTGGCGAGCCAAAACAATGGGAGATACCCATTCAGATGACTCCTCCTCCTCTATAACCTCATCTTTCATCATGGCAAACAACATCCCTTTAAGTCCCTCTCTAACATTGATGGGTACATTTCTTAGTTTCTGTAGCACTGGTTTGGCATTTTTTTTACTTTGATTTTATGAGAGTACCCTTCTGGAGAACGAGACACAATCCATTCCTTTTTACTGCAATTTTCCACCTCTAGCACTGACTCCCGACTTCTGGGATTCAATATTATTCCCAGCTTCCACTGGTCCCTCCTGCCCAGCACATTTACACCTTTGGGCGCAACATATAGTTTTATCTTTGCAGACCGGTCTTTGAACCTTTTATCCACTTCCACAAACCCCACAATATCTATTGCAGTACCATCAAAACCTTCACCACAATATATTCACTGGTAATGATGGTCCATGAGGTCTCCGAGTCAGCCATAAGTTCCAGTTCTTCACCCCTTATCTCCACTTTACACTTTGGCGAACTTTTGACCTCACACTCTTTATCCACACTCACTGCACCTTTAATAGATAACACTACTCCTCTCCCACTGTCATTACCCAATTTTGACATCGCATTCCCCATTTCCTATCTCAGGATGTCTCACATCATTAACACATGACACTTTGGCTTTCACATTGTAACCAGATCTCCTCATGTCTCTGCAAACATGAGCAAAATGACCAATTCTTCCACATTTCTTCCACTCTCTTCCTAAGGCAGGACAATGCGGAAATGAAGCCAGATGATTAGTACTACCAGAACGGTAGCATGAGGATTTCTCATTTCTCCTGCCTTGAAAATTCCCATGTTAACGACTACTTGCTACTGCACATACATTTTCACAATCATTCGTGTTTCCTTTATCGGTATCATGCACATTTCATCCAATTCTCGGATTGCTCAAGAGCTTTAGCCTTGGTTATGGCATCTTGCAGCTTCGGATCTCCCATTACCCATAACTGCTCTTGAATCTTTCTACTTTTCACTTGAACAACAATTTGATCCCTAATCATTTTATCAACCATCTCCCCAAAGTTACAATTTAAAGAGAGACCTCGCAGCGCTGTAAGAAAGTCATCAAAGGTTTCATCACTTTTCTGCGCGCTTGTGTAAAACTTAAATCTGTTAAGAGCCACACTAGATGTAGGCTTAAGTCTCTTCACTCTTCATTAACGCTTCTTGAAATACATCTATGTCATCTTCTTGGTCGTTCTGAGTCAATACTTGAGGTAATGTGCGAAACACCACTTGTCCCTCTGAACCACAACGATGCAATAAAATGTTCTTCTTACGCTCTTGAGACATATCATCATCATCTATTGCTTTCATATAGTTCAAGAATTCTTCCTTCCAACGCACCCATGGAATAGGTGGGTCACCTTTATGTTGTAAACATTTTGGTGGTGGTTCAAATTGCATTTTTCTATTTATTTTTCTTACACTAACATACTAAACAAAAATGTGTAAGAAGGTTATTCATTTTCATAAATAAAGATATTGTTATAACAATAAAAGAAGAACTAGAAGAATTGTTGTACAATTTTTCCAACCCAAATTGTACAAAATAGTGTGCATATCACTATAACACGACCTGCACACATCCAAAGTGTGCAAATCACTGATGTAGAATATCAAGATGATATACTCGAAAGCGTGTCAAATGCTGTAATCTTTACAATCCAACTTATATAAATTAGTGTGCAAATCACTGTACGACGACTTGCACAAATCCAAAGTGTGCAAATCACTGATGTACGATATGTAGATAATATACTTGAGAACTTGCAAATCTCTGTGTAGTAGCAATATACAGTACCTTTTCTTTAACACGAAATGCAGAAAGATCGAAGTGCTGCTGCATATAGGTTTCTTAGAAAATAAACGTGTGTCTCTATTCTCCTTGCCTGGCCTTGGGGATACAACAGGCAAACCTAAAATGGGCGCTTAATACGTACGGTGACGTAACGGTGTTGCGTGTAAATACGCGTATGCTCAGAAGAGCACGTCTCGTGAAAGGAACACAGAATGCAGAGGAGATAGCGCGGCTTAGAATGACCGCAGCAGTAAACAAGTTCAAATAATTGTAAAGTGCTGCTTTCTTCCTTCACAATGATACCCCACACTATGGTTGGTTTGACTCTCTTTATTCACTTGATCTCTACTTGCAGAAGAGCGCTGGGAAACATGTCCGTGCCGCTCTCGGGCGCTAATCTCCCCCAAAATGGCGGCCGCGCTCGACGTCATCGCGCCTACGCGAGACCACTAGAGCGCGACACTACATATCTCCCTTCTTTACCAAACACACAAACAATAACATTTTTGAAGATAGTCCCAGAGTCTCTCGGCCTGAAGTTACTTCACTTCTCCCAAATCATAGTCTCTGTATTTGGCTGGCCTTACCACAAGTCTCCCTGCCCGTGTGCGTCTTACCGGAGTGGAGGTGGATACTTCTCCCCTTCCCTCTGCTCGGCTTGCCAGTGTCTCTCCGCGTCCTTTAGGGCTCTCTCTCTCCGGAGTCCTGCTTTTGTTCTCCTGCCCTTCCTCTGTTATTAAATTATCTTCCTCGTCCTGCTCCACCCTATTACCTTCTACCCCTAGGTCCTTCTCATCTTCTCCTGGGGCTGTGTTTCCTGCAGGTGAAATAGGTTTCTCTTGTGTCCTTGATCTTTCCTCTCTGTCCCACTGTAGTATCTTGTTGCACTTGGACATGCGATCTTGCGACCAGACGTTCCCGTCACTTAGTAAGGCTGCTCTGTTGTACACCTGTTCAACTTTCATGGGCAAGCTGTATTTGCTGTCTCCTTTCCTCCTTAACTGGGCAAGTTTGACTCTGACCCATTCCCCTCTTTCCAGGGACGTTCCTTTCACGTTGCGTCTCTTATTGTACTGTTCTGTGTAAGTTCTCTGGGCTCTCTCTAAGTTGTGGTGCACAACTGCCGGGGACCATTTACTCGTGACCGTCTTTTTCTTTCCACGCTAGATTGTCCTTAGTGAACGGTTCCACGTCCCCTTAGGATTTGGAGCAGGGCTGTATCCTGTGCCAGTCGGTGTGATTCGGTAGGCCCACAGCATACTTCTCACCTCCTTCTCCCAGTCCTTCCCCACTCCTATGGCTGATTGGATGGATCCCATTATTACTCGATTAAACCTTTCGGCAAGACCATTCCCCGCCGGATGGTAGACCGATGTGTGCTTGATTTGGATGCCATTTCGTTCCATGTACCGGCTCCACTTATCAGATGTGAATTGAGGTCCGTTGTCGCTCAAGATGGAACGAGGAATGCCCTCTCTGAGGAAGGTAGCTGTGAGAAACTTCAGCACTGTCTCTGTGTCCATCACCTCCTGTATGTCCAGTTCGGGCCACTTTGAATACCGATCTATGAGAACTACCACATATTTTTGGGTCCCTCCGCATCCAACACCGGACCGAGAATGTCTATTGACAATTCCTCCCAAGGGTTGGCTGGGTTGTCAAACTTCCTAGCGACGGGCGTAGTAACGTTTGTGATTTGTCCGCTCTTTGGCACTGATCACACTCTCTAACATGCTTCTCGATTTGACTATCCATTGCGGGCCACCAGTACATCTGTTTGGTTCTCAACTTCGTTTTTACGATGCCCAAGTGCCCTTCGTGCAACACTGCTAGAAGGTGTGGTACCAACGACCCGGGGGGAACTACTCTCTCCCCTCTAAACAGGAATGTTCCTTGGTCTCCTACGGATAGCTCCTCCCTCACTTCGAAGAATTTCCTTTGTTCGCTTTCAGGTGCCTTTTCTCAGGCCACCCTTGTAGTATGAATACCTTGATGTCTTCGAGGTCCATGTCCCTTACATAGGCTTGCTTCCATTCCTGCCCACTTATCACATTTTCATGATCTTCCGTGAATGCCACTCTGACCTCGTCCTCGTCCGTACTTGCAGGAGTGTCCTCCATGGCTGAAGCTCGACTGAGGTAATCCGCCACTTTGTTCTTGGCTCCTGGGATGTATTCCACATCATACCTGTAGTCTAACAATTTCAGGGTCATTTTTGCAATGCGGGGTGTGGCACTTGCGTGCCCGCAGGACGTTAGTACTTTGACAAGGGGTTTGTGGTCCGTTCTGAGTTGGAATCTTGTGCCCCATAGAAATTGGCGGAATTTCGACATGGCCCATACCACAGCCAGCATCTCTTTTTCTATCACGCTGAACTTCTGTTCTGTTGGTGACAATGTTCTTGACGCAAAGCTGATGGTCGCTAGCTCTCCGTTCTTCCTTTCCTGCATGAGAACTGCCCCTAGGCCTTTGTCGCTCGTGTCTGTGGTCAATATAGATTCTCCTTGCGGATCATATCCTTGCAGGGGGACCGCCCTGCTGATATCCTCCTTGATTTTCTGAAACTCTGCTTGCGCTCCCTCTGTCCACTGAAAGGCAGTTTTGTCTCGTACAAGTAGTCGCAGGTGATGTGTCTTGGTGGCGAAGTGTTGCACAAATTTGCTGTAATATTCGGCCATCCCTAAGAATGATCTCACTTCTTCCTTGCTTGTCGGTGCAGGTGCTTCGCATATTGCTTTGACATTGGCGTGTTTGGGTGTGATGCCTTGGTCACTAATCTCATGACCCAAGTATGTGACCGACGCCATTCCTAGTCTGCACTTCTCCCATTCAGCTGTCAGGCCATTCCTTTCCAAGATTTGTAACACCGTTGCTAGCTTTGTGTTGTGGTCAGCTTGGTCTTTGCCCATTACCAAGATGTCGTCCTGGAAGTATTGTACTCCTTCTATGTCCTTGAATAGTTTGTGCATCAGCTTTTGGAATACCGCCGCTGCTGATGCCAGGCCGAACGGCATCCTGCGGAATTGGTAGCATCCAAATGGTGTAATGAAGGACGTAAGTTTCCGGCTCGTGCTGTGCAGTGCTATTTGATGATATGCTGAGGCAAGATCTACGGTGGAAAACCATTTTATACCTTTCGTCTTTGCCAGCATTTCGTCTATTCTGGGTAATGGGAATTTTCCACTACTATGCATTTGTTCAATTCGCGCAGGTCCACGCACAACCGAACTTTGCCGTTGGGTTTCCTCGCTACCACCAACGGGGCCAACCATTCCGAACTGTTAATTGGTTCGATGATCCCTTCTTCTTCCAATCTTTGTAGCTCATGTTGCACTGCTTCCCTGACTGCTAGCGGTATGTTCCTCACCTTGTGGGATACTGGTTTGGCGTTTTCCTTAAGTTCAATTTTATGTGTGAATTTCGTTAGTTTACCCACTCTGCCTCCAAATACTGTGGGGAATTCGCTTTTCATCTTTTCGAAGTTCGATTGGTTGTCTGCGCTGGTCATCAGGACTTGCGTGTCCCCCCCTGGGTACAATTGTATGCCCAACTTGCCCTGGTCCATCCATCCAAGGACAGAAGGCCCTTTTTCCGCCACATATAATTTGCACTCCGTGCTGCGATTCTTGAACTCAAATCTCAGGACTCGATATCCCACCATCGGGATGGGTTCCCCTGTGAATGTGACCGGACGTATGTCTGGGGGTTCGAGGTGTGATCCCAGGCTGGGTTTGAAGTTCTCGCTCCACACTGTCCTTTGAATGATGGTATATGGAGAGCCGGAGTCCGCCACCATCTTGATCTGAACACCTCCCACGACCATGTCGCATTGTGGTTTCTTGAAGCGACTTCCTTCAATGCCTAGAACCTGTCCTTCGATGCACAACACATTATCTTCCTCTTCTTCTCCTTCTTCGCCTCCCTCGTCGTGTGCTACGTACTTGACTGTTGACCGCTTCACCTTGCGGCGACACACTTTTTCATAGTGTCCGACAATTCCGCAGTACATACACTTGGCTCGGAAGGCTGGACATTGCTTGTCATATGCCGCGTGGGATGGACTGCCGCACCTATAGCACGTGGTGGCACCCTCCTTGTTCGATTTCTGTGCCTGTGTGGATCGTGGAGTCCATCTGCTCCTGGCTCTCCCTTCCGCCGCCATCCTTTTTCCTTTATCCGGCGGTTCTGATTCCGTGACTCTATTGACCATGGTCCGCTCTGTACTTTCTTTTTTCGTTGCCTCTGCACATCTCTTCGATAGCTCCGCCTTTTTCACCATGGCAATGACGTCCTTCAGTGTGGCGTCCCCGTTAACCCACAATTTGTCTTGGATCGCTGTGTTCTTCGTGTGCATGACAATCTGGTCTTTGATAAATTCGTCGTGCAAGGCGCCAAATTTGCATGTGATCGCTAACTTCTTCCAACGCTGCCACGTAGTCATCTATGGACTCTTCTCCCGCTTGTTTCCTCTGTTGGAAGTTGTATCTGTCAATGGACGTGCACACTGCTGGTCTGTAATGGTTGTTTAGGTCTTCAATCGCGTGTTGGAATACATCGTCGTCTGCGACCTGCCGTTGCGTGGGGACCTGGTTCTGAAAGACTCTGATTCCTTCCGGGCCCAAGTTGTGGAGTAATATTCTTTTCTTCCTTTTGCTGGGGAATGCCTCTTCACTTTCGTCTTCTATGGCCTCCAGGTAGTTCATGAAGTACTCCCTCCAATCTTCCCATTTCATCAGTGGTTCGCCTGGTTTTGGTAGGAAGGGTATAGGCGTCGTGAGTGAAGACGCTTGCGCGCACATTGCGGCGTTTCTGTCCGGTACCTCTACGTTTCCTCTTGGACTGCCCGGTGTGCCCGTGCTTCTGGGAGGTGTGTGGTCTTGATGGGGCCCTGAGGCTCCCCCGTCGCTGTGCTGCACCGCCTCCGCCAGGGCCCTGGATGTCTTATAGGATCCGAAGGGGTGGCTTCCTGCTCCCTTGTATTTTCTACCCTCCTATGTGTGTGGCTGTGCGCTCTCCTTAGATTGCCACTACCTGTTCCGTGGGTGCTGACTCGCGGTGGTGCCGTCCTCTGCCACGCTCTCCTGCTATGCCACGTCCCTGCGTCCGTGGTCTTCGTAGTCTGGTCTTTCTAGTACTTCGGTGGGTCCTTGTATCCTCGTTAATGTAACTGCTGTGGATCGTTTTTTTGGGGGGTTTTTTCTATCCCAGTCTCGTCGCCACTGTAAAGTGCTGCTTTCTTCCTTCACAATGATACCCCACACTATGGTTGGTTTGACTCTCTTTATTCACTTGATCTCTACTTGCAGAAGAGCGCCGGGAAACACGTCCGTGCCGCTCCGATCTCGGGCGCTAATCTCCCCCAAAATGGCGGCCGCGCTCTACGTCATCGCGCCTACGCGAGACCACTAGAGCGCGACACTACAATAATGCCGCTGACTAGAAACCGTAAGTTACAATTGCCAGTAAAATACTCGATTGCAAAAAAATATGACTATTTCCTTAACCGGGCTACTTCAAACCAAACCTTGAGATCGTAGATCTTTGTGAACGGCACAGTCCTTGTAGATTCATTTACTCCTTGTAAATAAATGCCAAGATTGACTCAAGTCAACTTGACATGCAGATGGGTTCCTGTGGTGAAAACACTGCCCCTGTGCTGCGATGTAACAAGTGTTTCTCCAGATCGTCGCCACTTGTTATGAAGTAAATGATCCAGTATACCAAATGTTTAGTTCAGGAGTAGGCTTTATTTCCAACAGCACAGCACTGGTCCCAACAGATAATGATCAGTACAGCATTGTACAACAGCCACCACACATTCGATTCCAGAACTGCACAGCTAAACTAGATATTTAAAGAAACATATACACATAATGAAAAAAGGAGAGAAGCAGCTATAACAATTGATGCAGCTAACTTTTTAACTCTGCACAATGGGGCACTGCTGTCCAGTCCTCAGGGTATGTGCTCTGACACCTAATTCAGGCTAAAGGTCTTCGTTCTAGGTGTCTTGGGCCCCACCACCATGACGTGGGATTCAGAAAGGTTGACTGAGAAGTCTAAATCCCTCATAAAAGAGTCAAAAGTGTTCAAGAGGGTTTGTAGACCATTGCCGATCTCGTTTTCAACACAGCATCATCCACAAATATAAGAACTGATAGGGAATGAGTGCCAATCAATGGGCAGTGTGCATTTGCCCAATTAGCGCCTGTTCCAGTCCATTAACACACAAGGAGAATAAAAAAAGTTGTGAGGATGCATCCTTGTCAAACCCACAACCCGTTTTGAAGTTATCTGTACATAAAGAGTCATTGGAGTATCTAACTTTGGCAGATGTCTCAGCATGAAGCTAACGGAGAAAAAGTACTATGTTAGGGTCCATACCCAGATCTAAAAGGATCTTCCTCAGCTTATCATGGTTAACGCGATCAAACGCTGCTGTACAATCCATAAAGGCCAGGTGAATTGTTTCTGAGCGTGCAACTGTATATTTATTTACCATCATATAGAGGTTCATACACTGGTCTATAGTGGATTTGCCCGACTGGAAACCATATTGAGAGTCAGAAATTATATTATTATCTTCAGCCCAACTTCTCAATCTATCTAAAAGCACCCGCCCCACTACCTTAACAACTGAATCTAAAAGAGATATGGGTCTATACCACTGTGGGTTATCTTTATCCCCTTTTTTAAAGATGGGGACTATGACTGTTAATGACCAGGAGGGGAGCGGGCCTGCCCACACTGCTGCATTCAAGACGGTCAACAGTGGGCCCCAAAAATCTGGATAGCTGATGTATAAGTCAGGCGGGATACCATTTGGTCGAGTAAGGCCCTCTATGCCCTTAGTTATCTCATCCAGAGTAAAGACCAGGCTAGATTTCATTGGCACCACGGCCCCCTTCTTGGTCAAGGCTAACAAAACTAAGGGGCTCATTATGATGGCGGGCGGACATCAGTCAGCCCGCCATCATAACGGTGATGGGATCGCCCATCAGACGTGCGGCGGTCCCACCAGTGCAATAAGGATGCGCCCGCCATACTGGCGGGGGCATCCTGGTCTTTTAACATTGCGGACGGTGCTGCTGGCTGCAGCACCGTCCGCAATGCTAAAAGAGCATGCACAGCATTTCCCTGCACCACGTGGCAGGCACCACGCGGTGCCTGCCACTTGGTGCATGGAACTGCAGGGGGGTACCATGGGTACCCCCCCAGTGCACCCCCCATCCCCCCTACAGAGGGGGCCCGCAACGGGCACCCAAAGCCAGTCTCTGCCTGTCTTTTTGCGGCGGGATATCCGCCGCAAAGGACTAGGCTGAAAAGCATATCATAATCACTACGGCGGTGCTTGCACGGCACCGCTGCTATGTTGCCCTGGTTCCGGGTTCCGCAAGGCGGGCGGATAAAGACCGCCTTGCGGAACCATGGCGGACAGACTTTCCGCCCGCCATGGAACCTTTGTGATTCCCACCGCCATCCTAATTTGGCGGTGGGTAAATCTCATTCTGATGGCGGCAGGATCGCCACCGGCGGCCCGGCGGTCCTCCCGTCATCATAATGAGCCCCTAAGTGATTAAAAACCCCCTCAAAATGAGTCACCCAATCCCTAGCAGTAATATGATGGCACAGGGTAGGCATGTTCTCATGGGCAACACAGGGCTGATTTACTATGTGCCAAAAAGTCGAACTGTTTCTCACTGTACTCGCTTGGACCTGTTCCTCCCAAGCCATATCCCTCAGAGTCTCTTTCCTTCTCTTTAGCTCCTCATGATAAGTACGTCTACAAATCTCTATCTGCACTACATCTCTAGGAATTATTTTAAGTGCACTTTTTAACTTGCGCAGAGCCTTAGAGCAGCCAGTATCGAACCACTTGGGAACGGAGATGTTAGTTTTTTTATATAGTACATGTAATAACTCGTCAACTTTTTAAGCTATATGACCAAAAGCAAGTAGCCGCTTCAGATCTGTAACAGAAGGGTTGAGACATGTTGATACTTCCTCAGCACAACTGTGGAATAAGAAGCGAAGAAAATTCTCGGGTTCCAACATGACCCATCTTAATCATCTACCTTATCAAGTCAGAGATGGCCCATCCTGCCAACACATATTGCCCTTTTATCTCACTGTCTGGGAGCACTACACAAAGACCAACTGCCAGCTACACTTAGCCATGTGACCTAGGATACAGACTGCAGGCATCTAATGGTTGGGACAAAAAAATGCCAACTTTCTAAAAGTGGCATTTTCAGAATTGGGAATTAAAATCCAACTTTATTAAAGAGGGTTTTAAATTCTAATTCTTTGGACACCAAACTAGAATTCCCACCTGCTCTCAATTGAAAGTTATCACTTATTAAATATAATAAGATAACCAAATGTTATCCTATAGGAGAGAAATTCTTGAAGTAGTAAAAAATTATTTGAGAGTTTTTCACTATCAGGAAATGTAAAAGGTAAAAGTACAAGTTCAACTTTTTTAATACACTGCACCCGCCCTAGGGGTAACTTATATGTATTAAAAAGGAAGGTTTAGGCCTGGCAAAAGGCTTGTTTTGCCACATAAAAATATCAGCTCAAGACTTCACACCTAGGCTACAATGGCAGGCCTGAGACTTGTTAACAGGCTACTAAAGTGGGTAGCACAATAAGTGTTTACCATGTTTAAAGAAGAGACCACAAGCACTTTAGCACTGGTTAGCAGTGGTAAAGTACACAGAATACTAAAAGCTAACAAAAAAATATTTGGAAAAAAGAAGGGTGATGGCAAAAACTTTAGGGATGACCCTGCAGAGAGGGCAAACTCCATTAAAAGGACTCCCTTATGTGTAAGATTATGTATTTTTACTGCCGGATCCCTGCTTAAGTCCAGAATAAGAGTTATATAAGAACTCCCAATGTGGTTGAGTAGAGTTGTGTTCATCTATTCTAGTGTGGTGAGGACCCCTATAACGAAAAATGGCACGATAAGTTGTGAGTGAGGTGTCCTCGCTGACATTTTTTGGATACCTCCGGTTTTCAGTAAGTATTACAACTACTGCATAATTTTGTTGTATACAGCTATAACCAAGGAACAACAACTGGCAATCACTGTAGGCATCATTCCAACACAACATTTTTCACCCACTGTGCCACTATAGATAATGGCCACCTTATGCAAATCAGCACTGACCGTGCCCCTCATGGGAACAGTCCATCCCAAACGACAAGGTGAGGACCTCTCCAGATGGGACCACAAGCAAACCCAGACCAGTTTTAGCCTTATTAGGCCCAGTTAGTGAGGAGTAACTTGGATACTGTAGAACAGTGAGCAACAACCCAACTCTAGGTATACTCCTGGTCATTTGGGACATAACAACAAATACAAAAAAGGTGATCGGAGGGATGTTTGCAAATAGTCTAAACCTCTAGCAATTCCTCCGGCAGCATTTGAAACCATTGTTTTTCACCCACTGTACCACTTTAGACTGAGGGCTGCCTTATGAAAATCAGTACTGACCCTGTGCCTAATTGGTACCGGCCAATCGGAACAATTAGACAAAGCCCCCTCCAGAATCAACCATAAGCAACTGCAGGTTGTTTTTGGCCTTACTAGAGAGATATAGATTTGATACTGTGTCACAGCAAGCAAAGGATTCATGTCTGAGCACACCCTTGGCCACTTGGGGCGTTTCATCAAACATACCAAAGAACAAGCCACAGTCATCACAAGAGTAGACAATGTCTGACAAGGTAAGCACAGGCATGGATTACCATTTCCATTTAATTGTCATTGAAAATTAGCTGGGTGCATGGGTTGATGAGTTGTTGGTGGTTACGATGTCCAGTGTGCACTAATCAAAACATGCACTTTAAATACTCAGCTCATTTAAAACGCATGATGTGGCAAATTTAGTAGTTTGACATTATGGTCTTTGCACTTCATACTATTTGAGACACAAACCATTCTGGAGGTGATTTGTGGATGTTTTTGTTTCAGTGGTAGATTCATGCATGGAATATTCCCCTGTTACAAGATGACATTATAACTACAATGTCTATGCACACCATGATTGATCATCACTAGAGAGGGCATGGGCTGTGGTAGCAATATGCTGTGACCAAGAGGCCTTTGTTCCAGGCATAAACATTCTGCATAATTTACATGTAAAGAAGTGAAGTAAAATATTACTTTTGGAACTTCGTAGATCCTCTCTTGAACTCTTTCTACACTATTTCCCCAGCAATAATTACAGCAGACCAGAGCCAACCACACTGGAATGCAACACAGCTTCAGGAGATTAAGATAAGTCTATCAGAATGGTTTGTAACTGTTTTTCACCTCAGTTACACTGTAACTTGCCATGATCAAAGTGCTAACCAATTGGTTTCTGAAACAATGAATTAGATGTGTCTGACAACCCATGGATTTTTTACTGTCTCTTTAGTTATATACCGTCTCTCTAGCAGACAAATAGCAGTATATAAAAGCATGTATATAAAAGCTCATATTTGATGGAACTTCCAAGGCCTACTCCACTACACTTCAATGGAAAAGTACAATGCATCAAATATTTGTGAAGATTCAAGCTCTCCATCACAACATGGGATGAGTGATGCATCCAGAAGCACTATGATAGACACTCATGTATTAAGAAGCAACTGCTAACAGGACATTATTTCTGGGGTAATAGGGTATTGGCCATGGAATAAAAGGCAACGGATGTCATGCTTCTAGTACTCACTAGTATTGGGATTAAAGGAGACAGCACAGTTTTGCTGGTCATGGAGGGTCAACTTTAGCCAAGTTATGAGGTAGGGACAAATGCCACCAGCACATTTCCACAGAGCAATTTCTTTACGGAGCAAGGGATTCAAGCACATGTATTGAGGCAGCGACGATGACACAGCATGTACTCCAAAGGCTGTTCCTGTAGATCAGGTAACACTTTTGACCATTGATTCTACCCTTTCCGGCCCTTTTGTATTATAGTAGCTGGGCTAGGTAACAACTAAGGCAGTTGTGGTGTAAATGAAAGTAGCCATGCACCACAAATTATGAACCGTGAGATAAAATAGGAGATTAGCCCATAGTTATGTTCCCTTCTGAAACATCCCTGTATGTCCTAGACCAATGCAATGTGCAAAAATCAAAGATATCCCCAAAACCATAGATTCAGAACAATACACCTACCTCAATACACTTCAAACTTATTCTGGGTATATGGAAACCCTTTACTCAATATGACTTCACATTACTTATTCCCCCCTATGCATCCTAGAGAACATTTTCGGAGATTTAACTTCAACCTTCTATCCACCTACTCAGCATAAGCCCATAGAATTAATAACCTTTGAAGAGACTAAGGGCCTGATTACGACAGCATGTCGGTGGTGGGCCCTCCGCCATCGTACTGCAGTTTTCCGCCCGTGAGATTACCATGGCGGGTGGAACAGCCAGTCATTTTCCGACCGCCTGTCAGAGCAACCACATTGGCCAGGTGCCTGTCAGGATTATGATATCCCTTTTCCGCCGGTCGTTTCGCGGCGGTCAACCCGCCATGAAACGACAAGTGGAAAACGGATTTGGGGGCCTGTAGCGGGCCCCCGCTTAATCCCTGGGCCAGGGGAAAGAGCACCAGTGCACCCCTACATTTCCCTGCACCATGTGGCAGGCACTGCATGGTGCCTGCCACGTAGTGCAGGGAAATGTAAACAGTGCATTTTTAACATTGCGGCGGGTGCTGCAACTAGCAGCACCCGCCGCAATGTTAAATGTAGCAGATGCGACCAACACGGTGGCGGTCGCATCGTAATACCCCCTTGGGACCGCCTTCTTGTAGGCGGGCGGTCCCACTCCCTGACACGATGGCGGATGGACTGAAGACCGTCCGCCATTGTGATGACCCCCTATGTTACGAGAACTTGACAGGATTTAATGCAAAAATGAGTACTTTAGGAATAATCTTCCTAAAAAGGAATATCAAGCACTCCTCAGACAAAACAATGTGATTAGATCATAGGTAAGCCAGCAAACAAAGGGGGAACAATTGTCACCATGGCTAGGTTGAAATATGAGGAAGAAATTCTGAGACAACTCCAGGATAAAGAACATTATCGAGAAATCCCTGGGGACTCCCCCCCACAAGTCAAGAGTAAGATCATGGAACAAATTGAAAGTGGTATAATGGGTGGCTGGATCATTAACAGAAGAAGAAGAATTTCTGAACAGTAAAAACTCTAGAACACCAGTTATATACACCTTACACAAAATCAACAAGAATCCAATAAATCCACCAGGACAGTCAATTATATCTAGCATGAATTCAATACTAGAACCACTAGCTAACTATGTTGATGTTTTTTTAAATCTGTGATTGCCCAAATTCCAAGCTATTTCAATGATACAATGGATGTAATAATTAATTGGAACATGTTGCGATTGATTAACTGGAAGACGTATTAGTCACACTAGATAGTGTGAGCCTTTATACCAACGTACCACAGGAATATGCTATGGAGGCAATGAAATATTTTTTGAAACAAGAGAGAGACCACAAGTAGTTCCCACTGAATTTAACCTAGAGATAACAGAAATTTGTTTCAAGGATACTTTTTTTTGTTTTAACCATCAATTCAACCTACAAATAAAGGGGACAGCAATGGGATTCCCATTCATGCCGGAGGTGGCTATTATGTTCATGGCCTTATATGAGGGTAAATGGATCTTCAGAGAGAACCACTTCAAACATCAAATTGCTTTGTGGAAACAATACATCAATGATGTCTTGATGATATGGAGAGGCCCAGAAGATGAACTCTCACATTTCTTATCCTGGTTAAATCGGAGAAGTACAGACATCCAATTCTTGATGTCATACAGTAAAAACAGAAATAAACTTCTTGAATGTTACAGTAAAACATGAGAAAAGAAAGATATACACAGCCCTGTACACCGAAGAAACTGATTGTAATTATTTTTTACTTTATTTGAGTTTCCATCAGAGGGACTTAAAAGACAATCTACCATATAGTCAGTTTCTGTGCATCAGAAGGAATTGCAACAAAAAAGAGGATTACTTCAGAAACTTGAATTTACTGATAAAGAAATTGCAAAAAAGACAATGCCCCAAGAAACTCCTACAAAGAGCAATGAAACGTGCCTGGTACAAGGCCAAGAAGGAAATTACCCATTTCATCTGTGTTACCACTTATAAGGCCAGTACAAAATCGATCAAAAATGTGTTAAAGAATTGGAATAACATTTCTGGACTCACACAATTACATGAATTACAAATTTTTGTCTCTAGCGGGGATATAAAACATCCAAGATAATAAAGTTTGATCAAAGACAATAAGGAAACCACAGAAGAGTGCTATGAGAAGTTTTGTAAAACTTGCCACAGTCAATAGACATCATAAATGTTGCAATTGCTCTTGGTGTGCAAGCACTATTAAGGGAGAAGAAATTAGATATCATAAGGAAAGTATAAGCACACAGAATTCATGAATTGCAATACAGAGAATGTTGTGTACTGTCTGGTCTGTACTTGTGGTAAAGCGTATATAGGAAAGACCAATCAGGAAATCAAAAAAATAATTGTACAATATAAATCTAGACTTCGATGTTGAATACAACATGCACATATGGTTCAACACATTGTACAAATGAATCATGCAGGCATTATTTAGATCAGAAGTCTACTTGATACTTCATCTTCGCATCACAGAAAACGGCTTGAACAATATTTTAGAAATTAGTAATGTATTCACTTAAGGAAGGGTTGAATTTCTTTCTATGTTTTGCAAATTTGAAAACTGTACCAATCCCTAATGTCATATGTTCAAATTACTTTCTTCCAATAAACTCCCTCCCTTCCTTTCTTCTCCTTTTCCATTTAAAAAAAATCTTTGGGGGATTACTGTAAGGTATTTACATACAATGTTTTTGTCAGGCTAACTAAAACTTAGGGGCTCATTACCATGGCGTAACGATCGCCACCGCCGGCCCGGCGGTGGCGATCGTTACGCCATCGTCATGAGCTTTACCCCCGCCATATTATGATGACGGTGGGTATCACGGCGGACGGAAAGTCCGTCCGCCGCTGGCAATCGTAACGATTGCCTGCCGGGCGGAGCAGGGCTCTAATATGGTGGCGGTGCCTAGCAGGCACCGTCCGCCATATTAGGATGTTGGGTTTGGGAACCCTTTCCATGGGGGCAACGCCGCCATGGAAAGGCTGGCGGGGATTGTGTCTGGGGGCCCGTAGCGGGCCCCCCTTGTGTCTGGGGGAGGTGGGGTGCACTTGGGGGGTACCTATGGAACCCCACTACATTTTGCTGCACCAAGTGGCAGGCATGTGGTGCAGTCAAATGCCTGGCATGCAATTTACACATCGCGGCGGGTGCTGCTGTCAGCAGCACCCGACCCAATGTTAAATTGCGGAATGCGACCGCCATGGTGGCGGTCGCATCCTAATTCGCAGTGCGGGACCGCCACATGTCTGGCGGCCGGTCCCAAAACCATGGGGATGGCGGGCGGACTCACGGTGCTCGTGTGCGCAGGACGGCTCCCGGCCGTCCTGGCACATGGCACCGGAAATCCCTCTGGTGCAGGCACCAGAGGGATTTCTTTTACTCCCCCAAAGCCTCGGGAGCTGGGGAAGAGCTTCCCCAGCTCCCGAGGCCCCCCCCCCATTTCTGTGAAATGACGATCAGCGCGCCAGACGTCATTTCACAGAAACCGAAACTAAAATGAGCCTTTAGGCTCATTTCAGTTTCACTTTCTATGTGCTTAGGGGGGTACCTCAGCCCCCTGAGCATGTAGAAAGATGGGAGAGGTATCATTGGAAAGGGGAAAATCTCCCCTTTCCAATGGTACCCCTCCCCAGTGGATCCCTGCTTGGGGATCGCCCCAGGAGGGCGATCCCTAAGCAGGGATCCACCCACTAGACACCAAAATTTGGCAAAATTCAGTCTTTCTTCCCCCCCTGGGGGGCAGATGGGGGCAGAAAGCCCACTAAACGCCAGGGATATTTTTTTTCGCAATTGTTTTTAGGGTGGGGGCTGCCCAAAACGGGCATTCCAATGCCCCCATCCCCTGCCACAATAACAGCGTTTCTGCCTCCCCTGGGGGCAGAAAGCCCACTAGACGCCAGGGATTTTTCTTGGGAAATTTTAATTAGGGTGGGGGCTGCCCAAAACGGGCATGCTAATGCCCCCACCCCCGCCACAATTACAGCCTTTCTGCCCCCCCCTGGGGGAAGATGGGGCAGTAGCCCCCAATCTGCCCCCCGGGGAAGTATCCCCCAATCTGCCTCCCCGGGGGGGCAAAAATACCACTAGACGCCAGGGATTTTTTTTTAGGCAATTTGAATTAGGGTGGGGGCTGCCCAAAACGGGCATGCCAATGCCCCCACCCCCCCCACAAAAATTACAGTCTTTCTGCCCCCTGGGAGGTGAGATGGGAGCTGTAGCCCCAATCTGCCCCCGGAGGGCAGAAAGCCCACTAGAAACCAGGGATTTTTTGGGCAATTACAATTAGAGGTGGTGGCTGCCCAAAACGGGCATGCCAATGCCCCCACCCCCCGCCCGCAAAAATTCCAGTCTTTCTGCCCCCCGGGGGGGGGGCAAAAAGCCCACTAGAAACCAGGGATTTTTTTTTTATTCGTGTAGGGATGGGGGCTGCCCAAAATGGGCATGACAATACCCCCACCCCTCCAGAGAAATTCCAGTCTTTCTGCCCCCGCTAGGCGCCAGCGATTACGCTGGCTTTTTTTATGCGTGGGGGTGGGGGCTGCCCAGAATGGGCATACCAATGCCCCTACCCCCACAAAAAATAGCCACAGTCTTTCTGCCACCCTTGGGGGCATATCAGAGCAAACCCCTGCCGATTCCCCCCCAGGGCGGCAGAAAGCCCACTAGGCACAGACTTTTTTTTAGCAATGTGCCTATCTGTGGATTTTGGGCCCTAGTACAGCTGGCACATAGAGAAACCTAGCAAACCTGTACATTTTTGAAAACTGGACACCAAGGGAATCCAGGATGGGGTGGCTTGTCTGGCTCTCACCAGGTTCTGTTACCCAGAATCCCTGGCAAACCTCAAACTTTGTAAAAAAAAACATATTTTCCTCACATTTATGTGGTGGAAAGTTCTGGAATCTGCATGGATCCACAAAATTCCACCCACTCCGCATTCCCCAAAGTCTTCCATGAAAAATGGTACCTCACTTGTGTGGGTAGGCCTAGTGCCCGCGACAGGAAACGGCCCAAAACGCAACGTGGACACACCACATTTTCACAGTGAAAACGTACCCTTTTTTTGTAAAGTGCCTAGCTGAAGATTTTGAACCCAACTCTGGCGGCACCTAGGGAAATCTAGCAAACCTATGCATTTTTGAAAACTAGACACCCAGGGGAATCCAGGATGGGGTGACTTGTCTGGCTCTCACCAGGTTCTGTTACCCAGAATCCCTTGCAAACCTCAAAATGTGTCCAAAGAAACACATTTTCCTCATATTTCTGTGGTGGAAAGTTCTGGAATCTGCGTGGATCCACAAAATTACACCCACCCCGTGCTCCCCAAAGCCTTCCGAGAAAAATGGTACCTCATTTGTGTGGGTAGGCCTAGTGCCCGCGACAGGAAATGGCCCAAAACGCAACGTGGACACACCACATTTTCACAGTGAAAATTGACCCTTTTTTGCAAAGTGCCTAGCTGTAGATTTTGAACCCTAGCTCTGCCGGCACCAAGGGAAACCTAGCAAACCTATACATTTTTGAAAACTAGACACCCAGGGGAATCCAGGATGGGGTGACTTGTCTGGCTCTCATCAGGTTCTGTTACCCAGAATCCCTTGCAAACCTCCAAATTTGTCCAAAAAAACACATTTTCCTCACATTTCTGTGGTGGAAAGTTCTGGAATCTGCGTGAATCCACAAAATTCCATCCACCCCGTGTTCCCAAAAGTCTCCCGAGAAAAATGGTACCTCACTTGTGTGGGTAGGCCTAGTGCCCGCGACAGGAAATGGCCCAAAAAGCAACGTGGACACACCACATTTTCACAGTGAAAACTGACCCTTTTTTTGCAAAGTGCCTAGCTGTAGATTTGGAACCCTAGCTCTGCCGGCACCTAGGGAAACCTAGCAAACCTATACATTTTTGAAAACTAGACACCCAGGGGCATCCAGGATGGGGTGACTTGTCTGGCTCTCACCAGGTTCTGTTACTCAGAATCCCTTGAAAACCTCAAAATTTGTAAAAAGAAAACACATTTTCCTGACATTTCTATGGTGGAAAGTTCTGGAATCTGTGTGGATCGACAAAATTCCACCCACCCCGCATTCCCCAAAGCCTTCCGTGAAAAATGGTACCTCGCTTGTGTGGGTGGGTCAAGTACCCGCGACAGGCAAGGGCCCAAAACCTATTGAGGTGACATCAAAATTACCTGTCACAAAACAACCTGGTTTTGCAAGGGGGGTCCCCTGAGTTTTTGGCCCCGGGGTCAGCGGTCATCTAGGGAAACCTACCAAACCCACACATTTCTGAAAACTAGACACCTGGAGAAGTCCAGCAAGGTATGGCTTGCGTGGGTCTCCCAACAATTCCCTACCCAGAATCCCCTGCAAACCTTAAATTTATCTGAAAAAATCACTTTTTTCTCAAATTTCTGTGTGGGAAAGTTCTGGAATCTGCGTGGATCCACAAATTTACTACCACCCAGCGTTCCTCCAAGTCTCCCGATAAAAATGGTACCTCACTCGCGTGGGTGGCTCAAGTACCCGCGACAGGCAAGGGCCCAAAACCTGGTGAAGCGACATCAAGATTACCTATCACAAAACAACCTGGTTTTGCAAGGGGGGTCCCATGAGTTTTTGGCTCCGGGCTCGGTGTACATTTAGGGAAACCTACCAAACCCACACATTTCTGAAAACTAGACACCCGGGGGAGTCCAGCAGTGTATGACTTGCGTGGGTCCCCTAACATTTCCCTACCCAGAATCCCCTGCAAACCTCAAATTTTGTTGAAAAAATCAATTTTCTCTCACATTTCTGTGTGAGAAAGTTGTAGGATCACCGGTCTGACACAAATTTCCTACTACCCAGCGTTCCTCCAGGTCTCCCGATAAAAATGGTACCTCACATGTGTGGGTAGGCATAGTGGCTGCAACAGGAAATGGCCCACATCATACTGTGGAGACTTCAAAATTACCTATAACAAAACTACCTGGTTTTGTGAGGGGGGAACCTGTTTTTTTGGCCCCGGGCTCGCCGCCATCTAGGGAAACCTACCAAACCCACACATTTCTGAAAACTAGACACCCGGGGGAGTCCAATGAGGTATGGCTTGCGTGGATCCCCCAACGTTTCCCTACCCAGAATCCCCTGCAAACCTCAAATTTAGCTGAAAAAAACACATTTTCCACATATTTTTGTGTGGAATCACCGTGCCGGCACAAATGTCCTACCTCACAGCATTCTCCTTAGTGTCCCAAGTAAAATGATACCTCACTTGTGTGGGTGTCCAATGAAGAATTGGCTAAAAACGCATTTTAAAATAAATGTAGCGCTTAGAATTGTCGGTGCTATACCCTAAATCCCTATGTTTTGGGTTCTTCCCAGTCACAGGCCCTTGCCCCACCCACACAAGTGAGGTATCATTTTACTCGGGAGACTGAGAGGAACGCTGTGGGGTAGGACATTTGTGCCGGCATGGTGATTCCACCCAAAAATATGTGAAAAATGTGGTTTTTTCAGCTAATTTTGAGGTTTGCAGGGCATTCTGGGTTGGGAAACATTGGGGATCCACGCAAGCCATACCTCATTGGACTCCCCCCATAGTTTTCAGAAATGTGTGGGTTTGGTAGTTTCCCAAAAGGCCGCCGAGCCCGGGGCCAAAAACCCAGATGACCCCCCTTGCAAAACCAGGTTGTTTTGTGATAGGTCATTTGATGTCTCCTCAATACGTTTTGGGCCCTTGCCTGTCGCGGGTACTTGACCCACCCACACAAGTGAGGTATAATTTTTATCTGGAGACCTGGGGGAACGTTGGGCGGTAGGAAATTTGTGGATCCACGTAGATTCAGAACTTTCCCAAATAGAAATTTGAGAAAAAGTTGATTTTTTCCAGCTAAATTTGAGGTTTGCAGAGATTCTGGGTAGAAACATTAGGGGACCCACGCAAGCCATACCTCGCTGTACTCCTGGGTGTCTAGTTTTCAGAAATGTGTGGGTTTGGTAGTTTCCCAAGATGGCCACCGAGGCCGGGACTCAAACTAGGTGACCCCTTGCCAAAACCAGAGTTGTTTTGTAATAGATCATTTTGATGTCTCCTCCAATACGTTTTGGGCCCTTGCCTGTTGCGGTACTTGACCCACCCACGTGAGTGAGGTATCATTTTATTAGGAGACCTGGGGTGCGCTGGGTGGTGAAAATTAGTGGATCCACGTAGATTCCAGAACTTCCCAGACAGAAATTTGAGAAAAAGTGATTTTTCAGCTAAATTTGAGGTTTGCAGAGGATTCTGGGTGGAAAACGTTGAGAGACCACTCCAGAGCCATACCTCGCTGGACTCCCCCGGGTGTCTAGTTTTCAGAAATGTATGGGTTTTGTAGGTTTCCCTAGATGGCCGCCAAGCCTGGGACCGAAAACACCCCCCCTTGCAAAACCAGGTCATTTTCAGATACATAGGGGGCATCTGCGTTTTTGGTCCCCGGGTCCGCAGCCATCCAGGGAAACCTATCAAACCCACACATTTTTTAAAACTACACACCCCGGGGAGTCCAGAAAGGTATGGCTTGCGTGGATACCCCAACGTTTTCCTACCCAGAATCCCCTGCAAACCTCAAATTTAGCTGAAAAAAATCACTTTTCTCAAATTTCTGTCTGGGAAAGTTCTGGAATCTACGTGGATCCACAAATTTCATACCACCCAGCGTTCCCCCAGGTCTTCTGATAAAAATTATACCTCACTCGCGTGGGTGGGTCAAGTACCCGTGACAGGCAAGGGCCCAAAACGTATTGAGAAGACATCAAAATGACCTATCACAAAACAACCTGGTTTTGCAAGGGGGGTCAGCTGGGTTTTTGGCCCCGGGCTCGGCGGCCCTCTTGGGAAACTACCAAACCAAAAATTTCTGAAAACTAGACACCCGGGGGAGTCCAGCGAGGTATGGCTTGCGTGGGTCCCCCAACGTTTTCCTACCCAGAATCCCCTGCAAACCTCAAATTTAGCTGAAAAAATCCCTATTTTCTCAAATTTCTGTCTCGGAAAGTTCTGGAATCTACGTGGATCCACAAATTTCCTACCACCCAGCATTCCCCCAGGTCTCCCGATAAAAATGATACCTTCCTCGTGTGGGTGGGTCAAGTACCCGCGACAGGCAAGGGCCCAAAGCGTATTGAGGAGACATCAAAATGACCTATCACAAAACAACCTGGTTTTGCAAGGGGGCTCACCTGGGTTTTTGGCCCCGGGCTCTGCGGCCATCTTGGGAAACTGCAAACCCACACATTTCTGAAAACTAGACACCCAGGGGACTCCAGCGAGGTATGGCTTGCGTGGGTCCCCAACGTTTTCCTACCCAGAATCCCCTGCAATCCTCAAATTTAGCTGAAAAAATCACTTTTTCTCAAATTTCTGTCTGGGAAAGTTCTGGAATCTCGTTGGATCCACAAATTTCCTACCACCAGCGTTCCCCCAGGTCTCGCGATAAAATGATACCTCACTCGCGTGGGTGGGTCAAGTACCCGCGACAGGCAAGGGCCCAAAACGTATTGAGGGGACATCAAAATGACCTATCACAAAACAACCTGGTTTTGCAAGAGGGGTCATCTGGGTTTTTGGCCCCGGGCTCGGCGGCCATCTTGGGAAACTACCAAACCCACAAATTTCTGAAAACTAGATACCCGGGGGAGTCCAGGGAGGTATGGTTTGCGTGGATCCCCCAATGTTTCCCTACCCAGAATGCCCTGCAAACCTCAAATTTAGCTGAAAACCCCCACATTTTTCACATATTTTTGGGTGGAATCACCGTGCCGGCACAAATGTCCTACCCCACAGCGTTCCTCTCAGTCTCCCGAGTAAAATGATACCTCACTTGTGTGGGTGGGGCAAGGGCCTGTGACTAGGAAGAGCCCAAAACATAGGGATTTAGGGTATAGCACCGACAATTCTAAGCGCTGCATTTTTTTAAAAATGCGTTTTTAGCCAATTCTGCATTGGACACCCACACAAGTGAGGTATCATGTTACTCGGGACACTAAGGAGAATGCTGTGGGGTAGGACATTTGTGCCGGCACGGTGATTCCACACAAAAATATGTGGAAAATGTGTTTTTTTCAGCTAAATTTGAGGTTTGCAGGGATTCTGGGTAGGGAAGCGTTGGGGATCCATGCAAGCCATACCTCATTGGACTCCCTCGGGTGTCTAGTTTTCAGAAATGTGTGGGTTTGGTAGGTTTCCCAAGATGGTAGCGAGCCTGGGGCCAAAAAACCAGGTGCCACCCCAAAACCAGGTAGTTTTGTTATAGGTAATTTTGAAGTCTCCACAGTACGATTTGGGCCATTTCCTGTTGCAGCCACTATGCCTACCCACACATGTGAGGTACCATTTTTATCGGGAGACCTGGAGGAACGCTGGGTAATAGGAAATTTGTGTCAGCCCGGTAATCCTACAACTTTCTCACACAGAAATGTGAGAAAAATTGATTTTTCAACAAAATTTGAGGTTTGCAGGGATTCTGGGTAAGGAAATGTTGAGGACCCACGCAAGCCATACCTGCTGGACTCCCAGGTGTCTAGTTTTCAGGAATTTGTGGGTTTGGTAGGTTTCCCTAGATGGCAGCCGAGCCCGGGGCCAAAAACTCATGGAACCCCCCTTGCAAAACCAGGTTGTTTTGTGATAGATAATTTTGATGTCGCCTCAATATGTTTTGGGCCCTTGCCTGTCGCGGAGTACTTGACCCACCGGCGCGAGTGAAGTACCATTTTTATCGGGAGACTTGGGGGACGCTGGGTGGTAGGAAATTTGTGGATCCACGCAGATTCCAGAACTTTCCCACACAGAAATTTGAGAAAAAGTGATTTTTCATCTAAATTTGAGGTTTGCAGGGATTCTGGGTAGGAAATGTTGGGGACCCACGCAAGCCATACCTTGATGGACTCCCCAGGTGTCTAGTTTTCAGAAATGTGTGGGTTTGGTAGGTTTCCTAGATGGCCGCTGACCCCGCGGAGAACAACTCATGGGACCCCCCTTGCAAAACCAGGTTGTTTTGTGATAGGTAATTTTGATGTCTCCTCAATAGGTTTTGGGCCCTTGCCTGTTGCGGGTACTTGACCCACCAACACAAGTGAGGTACCATTTTTCTCGGAAGGCTTTGGGGAATGCGGGGTGGGTGAAATTTTGTGGATCCACACAGATTCCAGAACTTTCCACCACAGAAATGTGAGCAAAATGTGTTTTGTTTTATAAATTTTGAGGTTTTCAAGGGATTCTGGGTAACAAAACCTGGTGAGAGCCAGACAAGTCACCCCATCCTGGATTCCCCTGGGTGTCTAGTTTTTAAAAATGTACAGGTTTGCTAGGTTTCCCTATGTGCCGGCAGAGCTAGGGTTCAAAATCTACAGCTAGGCACTTTGCAAAAAAAGGGTCAGTTTTCACTGTGAAAATGTGGTGTGTCCACGTTGCGTTTTGGGCCGTTTCCTGTCGCGGGCACTAGGTCTACCCACACAAGTGAGGTACCATTTTTCTCGTAAGACTTTGGGGAATGCGGGGTGGGCGGAATTTTGTGGATCCACACAGTTTACAGAACTTTCCACCACAGAAATGTGAGGAAAATGTGTTTTTTTTTACAAATTTTAAAGTTTGCAAGGGATTCTGGGTAACAAAACCTGGTGAGAGCCAGACAAGTCACCGCATCCAGGATTCCTCTGGGTGTCTAATTTTTCAAAAATGTATAGGTTTGCTAGGTTTCCCTAGGTGCCGGCAGAGCTAGTGTTCAAAATCTACAGCTAGGCACTTAGCAAAAAATTGTCAGTTTTCACTGTAAAAATGTTGTGTGTCCACGTTGCGTTTTGGGCTGTTTCCTGTCGCGGGCACTAGGCCTACCCACACAAGTGAGGTACCATTTTTCTCGGAAGACTTTGGGGAATGCGGGGTGGGTGGAATTTTGTGCATCCATGCAGATTCCAGAACTTTCCACCACAGAAATGTGAGGAAAATGTGGGTTTTTTTTGACACATTTTGAGGTTTGCAAGGGATTCTGGGTAACAGAACCTGGTGAGAGCCAGACAAGTCACCCCATCCTGGATTCCCCTGGGTGTCTAGTTTTCAAAAATGTGTAGGTTTGCTAGGTTTCCCTAGGTGCTGGCAGAGCTAGGGTTCAAAATCTACAGCTAGGCACTTTGCAAAAAAAGGTCCGTTTTCACTGTGAAAATGTGGTGTGTCCATGTTGCGTTTTGGGCCGTTTCCTGTCGCGGGCACTAGGCCTACCCACAGAAGTGAGGTACCATTTTTCTCGGAAGTCTTTGGGGAACGCGGGGTGGGTGGAATTTTGTGGATCCACGCAGATTCCATAACTTTCCACCACAGAAATGTGAGGAAAATGTGTTTTTTTTGACAAATTTTTAGTTTTGCAAGGGATTCTTGTTAATAGAACCTGGTGAGAGTCAGACAAGTCACCCCATCCTGGATTCCCCTGGGTGTCTAGTTTTCAAAAATGTATAGGTTTGCTAGGTTTCCCTAGGTGCAGGCAGAGCTAGGGTTCACAATCTACAGCTAGGCACTTTGCAAAAAAAGGGTCAGTTTTCAGTGTGAAAATGTGGTGTGTCCGCGTTGCGTTTTGGGCCGTTTCCTGTTGTGGGCACTAGGCCTACCCACACAAGTGAGGTACCATTTTTCTAAAAAGACTTTGGGGAACGCGGGGTGGGTGGAATTTTGTGGATCCACGCAGATTCCATAACTTTCCACCACAGAAATGTGAGGAAAATGTGTTTTTTTGGACAAATTTTTAGGTTTCCAAGGGATTCTGGGTAACAGAATCTGGTGAGAGCCAGTCAAGTCACCCCATCCTGGATTCCCCTGGGTATCTAGCTTTCAAAACTGTATAGGTTTGCTAGGTTTCCATAGGTGCCGGCAGAGCTAGGGTTAAAAATCTACAGCTAGGCACTTAGCAAAAAAAGGGTCTGTTTTCACTGTGAAAATGTGGTGTGTCCACGTTGCGTTTTGGGCCGTTTCCTGTCACAGGCACTAGGCCTACCCACACAAGTGAGGTACCATTTTTCTCGGAAGACTTTGGAGAACGCGGGGCAGGTGGAATTTTGGGGATCCACGCAGATTCCAGAACTTTCCACCACAGAAATGTGAGGAAAATTTGTTTTTTTAAACAAATTTTGAGGTTTTCAAGGGATTCTGGGTAATAGAATCTGGTGAGAGCCAGTCAAGTCACCCCATCCTGGATTTCCCTGGGTTTCTAGTTTTCAAAAATGTATAGGTTTGCTAGGTTTCCCTAGGTGCCGGCAGAGCTAGGGTTCAAAAGCTACAGCTAGGCACTTTGCAAAAAAAGGGTCAGTTTTCACTGTAAAAATAAAGTGTGTCCACGTTGCGTTTTGAGCCGTTTCCTGTCGCGGGCACGAGGCGTACCCACACAAGTGAGGTACCATTTTTATCGGGAGACTTAGGGTAACAGAATTGTAGCGCAACTGTTATTACCTATTGACTTTCGATGCATTTCTGCCTTCCAAATGAAAGACAATGTGTAAAAAAGAAGTCATTTTGAAAAATGACCTATAATTCTCATGCTGGTATGGGTACTCACAATTTCGGAAATGTGCAAATATCTACTGTTTCTAAACTCTATATTTTGTTCCAATTTCAGAAATACATAGGTGTCTTTCATACCGATTTTTCCATGTATATATTTTCCCAAATTAATTGCTATATACCTGGTACATAATAAAAAACCATTGCAAGACACTGCCCAGTTATTGGCTCTGGGTTCGTCGGGTTCTTGGTGAACCTACAAGTGCTATATAGCCACACAACCAGAAAGGTCCAGCAGATGTAACGGTATATTGCTTTCAAACAGCTGTCATAATTACAAGAAGTTACAGGTGAAAACGTTGACACAAATGGCTGTATTTTTCAACTAATTTTCAATTTTTCCTATATTCAACTGTTAGTTTCTATAAAAAAGACCTTGAAGGATCTACACAAATGACCCCTTGCTGAATTCAGAATGTTTTCTACTTTTCTAAAATGTATAGCTTTCCAGGCTCCATTATTGCTTTCATACCCATTTCTACCATTAACTGGAAGGAGGTTGAAAGCACAAAAAATAGCAAAAATAGGCTATGTCCCAGAAAAATGCCAAAACTGTGTAAAAAATGTTGGTTTTCTGACAAAAGTCTGCTTGTCCCTGAAAGCTGGGAAATGGTGATTTCAGCCCCACAACCCCTTTGTTGATAGCATTTGCAGGGAAAAAAGCAGACGCTTTCATCTGTAGCCCTTTTTTCCCATTTTTCCCCCAAAAAACAAAATGTTGCTAGATTTTGGCTAATTTCTGGGTCCCCTCCAGGGAATCCACAAACCCTGGGTACCTTTAGAATCCCCATGATGTTGGAAGAAAAGGACGCAAATTTGGCGTGGATACCTTATGTGGTCAAAAGGTTACAGGGGCATAAGCGCGAACTACCCAAAATAGCCAAAAAAAGGCTTAGCACAGGGGGGGGGGGGCCTAGCAGCAAAGGGGTTAAACGTTGTTTTTAAAAATTTTAGGAATGGGATGTTGGGATTATAGGGGATAAGGGCTGGGAAGTGTTTTAAGATATGTAAAAAAAAGATTAAAAAATAAAAATTACAAAAAAAACTAAAAAAAATGGTTTAGGATGTTGGGTTTCTAGTGGATAAGGGTGGGCAGTGTTTCGAAATATTTTTTTTTAATTTTGAAAATGTAAAACATTTACAAATAAAAAATGTAAATTTATTTTTTAGGAGTGGGATGTTGGGCTATATAGGGGATAAGGGAGGGGAGTGTTTTAAAATATTTTTAATTTTTTTGTATAAATCAAAAAAAATATATAAATTATTTTTTGAGTGTGGGATGTTGGGTTTATAGGGGATGAGGGCGGGGAGTGTTTTAAAATAAGAAAAGTTTAAAAAAATAAAATTTATTGTTGGGAGTAGAATTTTGGGTTTATAGGGGATAATGGTGGAGAAAATTAATTAAATTTTAAATGGGAAGTGTTTTAAAACACATTTTTAGGGAAATCTGTTTATGAGTGGGATTTTGGGTTTATAGGGTTTAATGTTTGTGAGATTTTTTTTATTATGATTGGGATGTTTTTTATGATTGAATTTAAAATTTTAAATTTAAATTTTACATAAAATTAAAATATTTGTATATTTGTATTATAGTTTTCAAAATTTTCATAAAACTTGGAAATTTTGTTACATTTTATTTTTAACGTAAAATTATTAATTTTGTTGTTATGTAGTTTGGAGTGGGAATAGTTAATTTTACATGCTTAGGGGCCGATTCCGATCTCTGCCGGTAGGGCACCGAATCGGATTCGGCTAACCGGATCCGATTCGGAGCCCTCTTTCCCGACCGATTCGTACGTGCGTCCGGCCGGCGAATACGATGCGAGCGCCGCGAAATCGCCGACCGACTCGTTCCCGGGTCCGAACCGCTCCGACCGACTCGCACGGACACGACTCGCACCGCGCAATGGAGACGTTCCCTGGCCGGGCAAGTACGATGCGCGCCTCGAGCAGTCCGACCGACTCGCGCCGTCCGGCTCGAAAGAGCAGTCGGAGCCGGACTTTGGGGGTCCTTGTCAGACCCCCCTGTACTCGTAGCTATGCGAGTCGCACACAGGGGGGACCCTTGGGTCACCCCCTACCTGTGCATGTACGCCGCGAGTCGCATCGAGGAGTACCCGCTGTAGGGGGCGCCCTTGTTCGCCTCGCACCCATTGAGTCAATGGGAGCCCGCGTACGCGTTGTACGTCCGGCTCCCATTGACTTCAATGGGAGTCCGACCGACTCGAGTCCGATTGCATGTGTGCGCATCGTACTCGTGCGGTCGGACTGCCAGAGTCCGATTCGGTCGGAAATCTCTCCGGGTCCGGCTCAGTCGGAGTGATTTCCGGCCTGAATCGGAATCGGCCCCTAAGTGTTGAGCGCCTTCCTTGTGTCAATGTAGGTTTCACTGGTAATAGTATATCATATATGTTTATTAAAATAATAATTTATAACAGGAATTCAATTTTAGTAAATTATTTTATTGCAAGTATATTATATGAAAATTAAAATAGAAAGTAAATAAATAAAAAGTTTATATTTAATTTTTAAATTTATTTTTATTCAAAGTAATAAGAAAAGAAATGTAGTGCATTTTATTTCATGTACAAAATTTTGTATGCATTTTTATAAGGCAACATAATAATAAATGTTTCTTTTTTTATGTAACATATTTTGTAAATATTTTAACATCGATAATACTATATTTAAACACAGTAATTATTCCACTTTTATTTATATAATGCAAAAGTTGGTGAACATATACATTTGTTTTCAAATGTAAGCAGAATTAATTGGGTGCTTTGCTTACATATATTCTTTTAATATTTATTTTGTAACAATTATGCAATTTTTCTTATTTTTAAAATATATATTAAATAATTATATGATATATATTTTAAACATTTTTGTGTTGTATTTTGTTTTGAATTTTTTATCTCTTTGATATTAAATTATATCATAGTTTATATAATATTATTTAATGTATATGAAAAATAAACATTTTAAAGTTAGGAAAGGATTGTGTAAAAATACATTCTTTTATTAACATTTTAAAAATTTTCCATATTTCTATAAACAGTAAATAATAATTTTTCATAACAAAAAGGCATGATTTTTGTTTAATGTATAGTAAAAAATGTTAAATGTGTTGTAATATTTGTTACTACACATTGTACAAATTTTAACATAAGATAAAAAAACATTTTTTAAATTTGTGACATTGATATGTATTTTTTTACATTTATTTATTTGAGATTTTCATTTTACTTTGAGTTTAATGGAGAATAGTGTAGTGATCACTCCAAGCTGGTTGTGATGTTTTAAGAGTATTTATTGAAGATCAGTAGTACATCAGTAATACAGCCCCACCAGGAGCACCCAGCATGGTGCTCAGCCCTTCTCCAACTGTGGTTTACAGAGACCAACATTCCATATTACATCATTCTTACAGTGTTCCACTGGTGGAGCAATGGATGACATAAACAACAATATAGCTAGGATATAACATATCCTCATTTCTTCCAAACGGAAAACAGAAAAAAGAAATAAAGAATCAGATGTAGAAAATAGAAAAACGAAATAGAGGGGAGAGAACCTGGGAGAAACAGGCAATAGTTTGAAAGGAAGAAAACAATCGAGAAACTTGAAGAAACAGATAAAGATAATCCAAACAGAATAAAGATAATCCAAACAGATAAAGATAATCCATTAACCATCCTCCCTTCTCTATATAACAGAAGAAAAGAAAAAGAAAGAGACAAACCATCAAAAGAAGGAGAGAAACCATCAATGACTACCCTCTGCACACCCACTGGCCATGTAAGTATGCGAGAAGGCAACCCAAATCAGGGAGAAACCAGATGACAGAGAAGAAGAGAAGAGAAAAACCAAGGATTACTCACACTTCTCTATCACGAAAAGAAGACTGAATAATAAATTGAGAACAGCACTGGGCTACAGTGTGGACAATAAAACAAAGCGTAAAAATGTATAGAAAACAAACGCCCAGTGAAACCTAAACCTTTGAAACATAAACCTTGCACTACGGTAATGGGACTCAAACCCAAACCGTACACCCAATGAGGGTAAAAATTTAAATGTGCAAAAAGGATCTCGTGAGGAGACTAAAATGTTGTGCAACATTAGAAACGTAAACCTTGCACTATGGTAATGGGACTAGGACCCAAACCATACACCCAAACTGGGTAAAACTAGTGTGTGCAGGGGCGACCTAAAGAGGGGTCTAAACATTGTGCACTGTAGAATAAAAACAGAACCAACACTACACCTTACACAAGGTAACAGAAAAAAAAGAACGTGCAATAAGTAGTGAAGGTATAAGACCTTGAAATGTACCTCAACTGGAGGTCTAGATATGCACAAAGAAAAAGGGGAACACCCAAAAACACACCTCGCGGAGAGGTCAAGAAAAGTGCATGTATGTGTCGGACAAAAGTCCGTGCAACGTTTGAAACTTGAGGTAAAAGTGTGCACCGAAACAAAAGAGACAAAATACCTCGTGAAGAGGTCAACGTTGTGCACTAGGGTAGCAGGACAAAAACCACTGCGAGACACCTCCTGTAGAGGTAAGAACAATGTGCACTGTAAAGTCGGGACTAAAACCCCTGTGAGACACCTCGTGTGGAGGTAGCAACAATGTGCACTGTAATGATGGCACTAAAACCCCTGTGCACTGTAGTGACGGGATTAACACCCCTGCAAGACACCTCGTGTTGAGGTAAAGATTGTGCACTGTGTGAAGGTGAAAACCTTAGACACCCTATGTAGGCCATTTTTTTCTCGGTAACTTGTATTTTTAAATCTATCGGTTTTGTTTTTTGGTCGTTTTTGAAGGGGGAAGCTCGAGGTTGAAGCTGTGTCGCATCGGTGAAGGTAAGTTTACTTTAATTACTTTTTTAGGTAATTTAGGAGTAGGGGGAAGGTAGTTAGCTACTATTTAGGGGCCGATTCCGATTCGGGCCGGAAAACGTACCGACCAACTCGGAGCCGGAATTAATTCCGACCGACATGTACCGGTGCAGCTCGACCCGCAAAGTACGATGAGAAGCGTGCAAAACCCGACCGACGCGTACGGAACACAAGCCGAACGACCGAACCGCGCGGAAAACAGCCATCCGGCCGGAAAACCACGCGAATCGAACCGACCGACACGCACCAGGAAGAATCCCGAACGAAACATACCCGCGAACTCCTACCCGCCAAGTACGATGCAACGCGTGGAAAACACGACCGAGTCGCACGGGGCCCAAGCCGTACGACCGACACGCATACAAAACTGCGAGCCGAAGAAACCCAAAACACCGCGACCGACGCGTACGCAGCACAGAAAACAGCACAAACACAGCGTGAGCGAATCTGAGAGGCTCGCACGAGACAACTGCAGGGTCCGACTTCGGTCAGAAGAACGTCTCCTACATGCACAAAAGAACCAAGGAAAAAACACACAAAAAAAGGCCAAACAAGCAACTACAAAGCAAATAAATACTGGGTGGGGAAACAGGGAACAAAGACACACCCACAACTCCACCCATATAAAGGACACAAATCCCTACCATGATCCTTTGCAATTTCAAATTACCTGCCAGCACTCAACACCAACAGACAGCAACCACACACAGCTCATCCATCACACAAGCCACACACCAGCAGCACCACAACAAATAGCACCCTCACATACACCCAGCAAAACACACACTCACACACCCTCACTTGCACACCAACACACACATCACTCACCATCACCACCCAACACCATGCCCCCAAAGAATAATCATAAGTTCCTAGATAGTGAATTGGAAGTCCTGGTAGATGAGATCCTCAGGGTAGAGCCACAGCTGTTTGGTACACTGGTCCAACAGACAACCATGGCGCAGAAAACCAAGATGTGGGAGAGGAATGTTGACAGGGTCAACGCACAATCACCATGTTTGCGCACAAAGGTAGACATCCAGAACAGGTGGTATGACGTGCGCAGGAGGGTCAGGGAGCTGTTGAAGAAGGACTACCTCTTGAGCCAACACACCGGCAGTGGCCCTCCTGCCAAACCAGTATACCTCAGGCCCTGGGAGGAGAAGGTGCGGGCCATCCTACCACCAGTGAGCGTATATGGACTAGAAAACATCTCAGAGTCTGGTGAGTACACAACAAATGTACACAATATTGTGCGACAATACGCCAGAGCCTTCTGTTTTGGGCCACTTGCTGCTGCTGGGGACTACCTGTCCCAGAATTCTTCCCAGGAGGGGAGGAGTGTCGCTGATCGAAACGCGCTAAATAGCGCGAGCTACCACTCGCGGCGCGGGACGCCAGAGCCTTCTGTTTTGGGCCACTTGCTGCTGCTGGGGACTACCTGTCCCAGAATTCTTCCCAGGAGGGAGGAGTGTCGCTGATCGAAACGCGCTAAATAGCGCGAGCTACCATCGCGGCGCGGGACGCCATGAGACCTTCTGTTTTGGGCCACTTGCTGCTGCTGGGGACTACCTGTCCCAGAATTCTTCCCAGGAGGGGAGGAGTGTCGCTGATCGAAACGCGCTAAATAGCGCGAGCTACCATCAGCTGGCGCGGACGCCAGAGCCTTCTGTTTTGGGCCACTTGCTGCTGCTGGGGACTACCTGTCCCAGAATTCTTCCCAGGAGGGGAGGAGTGTCGCTGATCGAAACGCGCTAAATAGCGCGAGCTACCATCGCGGCGCGGGACGCCAGAGCCTTCTGTTTTGGGCCACTTGCTGCTGCTGGGGACTACCTGTCCCAGAATTCTTCCCAGGAGGGAGGAGTGTCGCTGATCGAAACGCGCTAAATAGCGCGCGAGCTACCATCGCGGCGCGGGACGCCAGAGCCTTCTGTTTTGGGCCACTTGCTGCTGCTGGGGACTACCTGTCCCAGAATTCTTCCCAGGAGGGGAGGAGTGTCGCTGATCGAAACGCGCTAAATAGCGCGAGCTACCATCGCGGCGCGGGACGCCAGAGCCTTCTGTTTTGGGCCACTTGCTGCTGCTGGGGACTACCTGTCCCAGAATTCTTCCCAGGAGGGGAGGAGTGTCGCTGATCGAAACGCGCTAAATAGCGCGAGCTACCATCGCGGCGCGGGGCGCGCGCGGGCTAGCTCGGGCGAAGCCCGGGCCAAGGGCGAGCCCGTCCTTGCCCGTCATTGCCAGGAAGAGGCAGGGCAGGGCCACCCCCTGACATTTTACTAATCTACATGCGAACTTGTGAACTTGAGGTACTGTCCTGTCTAAAGAAATATATTTGGTGGGGCTCTTCCCCTTGAGCTGTTTTTTTATTTTTTTTTTTTATTGGCCTTGATCATTGACTATCTTGAGGTTCTAAATGTGCAGGGCTAGTTTTTTATTTTGAGCTTTTTAAATTGTGTTCTTAATATATTCCTTTAATTACCCCTCCTTAGCCAAATTGTAAATTGATTATTTGTCTGCTGTCTATAAAAATTTCACCTGGGCGTTTGTTAAGGATGGGTAAAAGGAAAGGTCAGGAGAGGGTTAGTGGCCCCACAAATCCAAAAAAAAGAGAAAATCCCCTGGCACAGTCTGTTATGAGACTATGGACCGTATTGAATTAATTTTATCAGAGTGTCAGGAGATAGCAGACTCTCAAATAAATACCTCTGTTGTGGTTGAAGACCTGCCTGGTGAGATGGTTGCTGAGCTTGGGGCTGGGGTAATGGGTTCACCCCCGCCCCCTTCTGCACAAATTGTGAAACACAAATCTATCCCGGGCAAGACAATCCCATGTATGTTCCATCCTAAATTGAAAGGTAATAAAAAAAAAAGGGGTTGTCTAGGGAGAAGGGGAAGGAGTTAGATCTGACAATAGACAAGGTTCGGGATGTACCTAGTGTGCCCTCCCCTATACCCTATGTTGTTCAGGTAGATTGTCATAACAGATTTGATGTATTAGAGTCTGATGACCACGAAGCATTTGAGCCAAACGTTGATAAAGATAGAGGTGCCCCTTTTAATGAGTTGGCTGTGATTAGGTCCTTGCTTGAATCCCTAAGAGTGGAAGTGGTTGCTCTTAGAGGGGAGGTTCGGAGTCTCTCCCAGGGAGCTATTAATGGCATTGGGATAGAAGTAAGTTCTTCACTTTCTAATAGCATACTAGCAATACCGTCTGTAGGTAATGATAGATGTGTGAAGCAATCATACCATGGGCAGGAAAAGAAGTACCCTAAAGTTCTAGTGCCAGATTCCTTCCCTCAACCTCTATTACCTGAAGAGTTACCCCCACAAAGTGCTGGAACCAGAGAGTATTAAATTGTCACCCCCAGGGAGTTGTCAGTGAGGGACAGGGTCAAAAATATCTGGATAGAGGGGAGGTGATTTTGGACGAGGGCTGCATACGTAGGCCATCCCATGAAGCCCTACATGGCTTTGGGGTGGTAAGGGATGGAGTATATAGAGGGCTGGAGAGTGGGGGCAGTCGAGGTACAATTTATCTTATAAACGTTCCAAAACCTGCAGATAGAGGTCATGAGGACCATAGCTCCCTCACAAACAAGGTTATCCACTGGCTTAGAACATCCCGCCACTGTTATTCCATCATAAGGGATGATATTAGATGTGTTAGTAGATTATCTATTCCGGGGGAAAAGAAAGACACAATTGTAGTTAGTTTTTTTGATGAAACCATGGTTTCTGGGCTTTTGTCAGTTGATGCCCGTACTTTCCCCCCCTCTAACACATCTATTCAGATTAGATATCAATACCCACATAGAGAAGGAACAACACTGCCTAGATTGTGCAGGGAAGATCCTTGTTTCGGCTTTAGTGGGATAAATAGTAGCCAACATTGACTGGAATCAGATAATGATATGCTATTAGACTTCCGGCAGGATCCTTTTTCTCCCTTTTCTAACACCTTGTTACTGGCAAATTCTATATCGAATACTGATCCTTGTGCTGATGGGTTTGATGATAGTAGCACAAACCGAAGCACGGCAATTGAATCTTCAAAGGTAATCTTCCCCTTGGCCATTGATATGTACCCAGTCAGTTTAGATTGTGTACTGGTTAATGATCTTGACCAGGATAAGGGGATAATCCCTGCTTTTGGTTTGCAGATCCTAGTGTGGAATGTTGCTGGGATCCAGAAACTTCAATTGGAGCCTGATTGGTGTAGTTTCGTGGATTGCTATGATTTAATTCTTTTCCAGGAAACGTGGAGTTTGGTTACCCCCTATAGAGATGGTTACTCAGCCTATGCAATTGATGCAAAGAGGAAAAAACAGGGTAGACCTTTTGGAGGTCTTGTAACCTGGGTTAAAACCAACTTAGGAGCTAAAGTAAAGCTTCTAAATGTGGATTCACTGGACATCTTGGCTTTAGAATTGACCTTGTTTAGTGGGTGGAAGGTTAGAATTTTTAATGTCTACAATAGAGTAGGTGCCCCAAATGACGATACAGATACAATTCGTAAGATAGACGATGTCCTGTCAATTTATTCTGATAACATTCCAACCATAGTAGCAGGAGATTTTAATTGCACTTTTGAACCTCTTACCTCAATCCCCTATGATTTAATGGAGGATTGGGACCGTTTATGGTCTATTCCTCCTTTGGATCTTCCAACAGTAAGATGGACGAAGAGAGCAGCCCAAGTGTTGGCGCTAACTCTTCAGCATGAGCTCAGAGCTACTAATGGTAGGTCAAAGTCGGACTCTAATGGGGAACACACCTATAATAGGCCGGGTAAAACTAGTAGAATTGACTACTGCTTAATTACCCCTGATCTTTGGCCCCTATTGATTGACATGGAAGTAGTGAAAAGATTGGAGAGTGATCACTATCCTCTCGCTATTAGTTTGTCTATAGAGGGCCCACTTAAACCAAATACTTTGACAAATCCTGATGTTGGTATACTCACTGGGGCTAATGATCAGAAAGCCCTGAAATGGGCATGGGTTGAGAGACACCCGGAAACACTAGAAATAGTAAAGACCAAGGCAAGGCAAGTTATTAATGACCTGAGTGATTCATGCCCAAATGAAGCTATTAAAAATCTAGGGCCCTTGCATGATTTGTTTTTAGTGAGGTAAGAGGCCTACTGAGTCAATCCAAAAATTCTAGTGGTAAAGGGGCCAATGTAGTGCTAGCAAGTATGGTACCAAGAGTCCCTGGTTCAATTCACACTGTAGGAAGGCAAAGGGGCGCTTATTGGTGCGCTTAAACGAGGGTCCAAGGCAGAAATCTCAACATGTAGAGTGGAATACAAAAGAGCTATTGGTGGTGCTAAAAGGAGTGGGAGGATTTGCTTTGGACCTCTCTTCACACTGCTCTGGTTGATCGAGACTCTAAAGGGTTCTGGAAAAATGCTGCTTGTTGGCTTAGGGGGAAAGCCCCACCCTTGAATATACAGTTCAACCAGAGGAGTGGGTTGCGCATTTTGGCTCCCTCTATGGAGATGACTTTTGTATAGTTAGGGAGGGCTCGGAGGAGTGGGCCCCATCCGGAGCTCACGACAACGGAGATTTGGTTTTCACCCTTGAAGAAACTTTAACAGCAATTTCTTCTTGTGTTCCTTCTCGTGCCCCCGGCCCAGACAGAATACCTAATGATTTGTATAGGGAAGATAGAATGTTGTGGAGCCAGTATATAAATTCGTTGTCCAATCTGATTTTGCAGGGCGCTCCTATTCCACCTTCATGGAGGATAGCGGAAATAGTTCCCATTTTTAAAAAGGGGGATAGATCCTCACCCTTGAGTTATAGGCCTATAAGCCTTATTGATTCGCTCCAAAAAATTTTTTGTAAGCAGGTTTTGGGCAGGCTCCAAACCTGGATAAAGGAAGATAATATTTTGAGTGATCTGCAGGCGGGTTTTCGCTCTAAGATCAGTACACTGGACCAGGTGTTCCGATTAATTTGCATTTATTGGAAAGAAGTGGCTGTGAAGGGTGGTAAGCTTTATGTAGCATTCGTCGATTTGCGTACAGCATTTGACCTAGTTTCTCGAGAAAAACTTTGGAGGGTGCTTCGTGAGTTGGGTATCCCGATAAATATTTTAAACATTTTAATTTATCTACACTCAGAGAATTCTGCACAGGTGAGATGGGGTCCCAATAACCAAGTAACAGAAACCTTCCCAGTCAAACGTGGAGTAAGACAGGGTTGTGTGTTGGCACCTACTCTTTTTACTCTTTTCATAAATGGTGTAGTTGAGTGTCTAGACAGGGATGGTTGCGATGCACCAAAAATAGGGTCACGTAGGATTCCGGCATTACTTTTTGCCGATGATACCCTGTTAATTTCGAAATCACCACAAGGACTTCAGCAGCTGTTAAATGATTTTTAAAGTTTTGTAAGGATAGAGGGCTTAGTTTAAATGAAACAAAAACTAAATTTATGGTTTTTAACAAGGGTAGAGGAATAGTGAAGACTAGACCGATGTGGGCTGGTAGCACAATCTTAGAGCAAGTTGAAGAATTTGATTATTTGGGTATCCGGCTTACCCCATCAATTAATTGGAGTTTACAGGTTGAAAAAGCAAAGCTACAACTTATTCATCAGTCTACACACATAAGTAAAATCCATAAGAGTACAGTCTCTAGGCAGATTGCTCCAGCCCTTGAGATCTATAACACCAAAGTCCTGGGTGGGGTACTCTATGGGGCGGAGCTGTGGGGTTTTACTTCCCTAGTTGCTCTACCAACAATAGAAAACCGGTTCCTCAGATCATTAGTTGGCCTTCCGGCTAGTACACCCTTGGTACCTCTCTACCTGGATTTGGCACAAAAACAAGTAAAGCATAAAGTACATTTTAAAATGTTATCCTTTTGGTATAGGATCTGGACGGTTACCGAGCTGGAGCCCTACCGTGAGGCTTTAAAGGAACTTTTAAGATTCCCTCAGGTAGAATCGGTAAAGTGGTTTATCCACTTACGTTCTTTGCTAAGGAGAGTAGGGATGGAAAGCTTTTGGTTGTGCCCAGAAACAATGATTGGTACGACAAGGGCGGAACTGAAAAAAATGTATTGGGAAAAAATATTCCATCAGTACCAAGTAGTACAGTCTACAGGATTGACAAAAGTTTTTTTATCTTATAAAAGCACTCCATGGTTTGAAGTTACAATTGAGGAAATTACACCACCACTGGCCCGAAAGTTGTTCCTACAGTTTAGGTATAAGACCTTGCCCACTAAACTCTTTTGCTCAAGGTGGTGCATTGGCACACCGGCTGATAATTTGTGTCCTGCGTGTAAAGCTTCGCAAGAATCAATTGTTCATTTACTCTTTTTTGTCCTTATTACATAATATTGAGAAAAAGATGGATTGTACCCCTATGTAAAGCTATTGGTCCGGGACATTATTTAGAAATTCTGAGGCAATTGTCAATAGACACAAGTAGAATAATAGTCTTTGGCATCTCCCGATTTCTCCATGCTGTATGGATAAGACGGGCGAAGCTTATGAAGTGATTCTTTTTTAAACAATATTCTAGAAATGGGAACAAAGAGAAATGTTGTGTAACACTCAACCCAAAATTTATGATGGTTGTGCTCTTTTATAAATTTCTAGTTTTTAAACATGGATAATTTTAACTTGGTATTTTTATATATTTTATATTTGTGATACATTCTCTTGGATCGCTGAGACTGGAAAACAAAGCTAAGGATTGGGCGACGCTTCAAAAATATCCAATCATATTCTACTTAAGTACACCATAATGTAGTTCGTAATTGTAAATAATTATGTATTTTTAAAGGAAAAACAAAACAAAAAAAACATAATAATTAATGCTGCTAATATAGTGAACTTTGCTCTTTTGCACAAAAACTGACGCACTTTAGATTGATTAATCTTGCTGTGATTATAAATAGGATATGATTGTGTTCTTTAAAATGGAATTGTTATTTGTATAGTGTGTTTGTAATTGTTTTATTTTATGTTGTACTTTTATGATTCTCAGAGATCGAAATAAAGTCTTTGAATGAATGTGCGACAATACACACACATGACTTTCAAGGGAGAGTCAAACCATGCACCCTTAGCAAATACACACCAACCAAAACAGAATCATCCCAAAATGTGTATGTCAGTCAGATAAACACAATACATGCCAGCTCATAGTGATATGTAACTGTGTCATCACATGTACAAACCCAACAACAAATAGAGCTAGGCAGTGGCACAAATCTAACCAACAAACACAGTCAGATATGTAGCCACCACTACAACACCACCTCACAGGGAAGCTCACTGAAAGGAAGGAATTCTGTGTATGCTGGGCAAGTCAGTGTAGCCAATAGCATCATGGGAGTCGTAGTCACAGATATTGCCCACCCTCACAATGCGCACATCAACACCACCATGAACCATGCCCACATCACAGGGAGTGGAAAACAACTGACAAGATGGCTGACACTGGCCACCGCTGTGGGAGCACAAGGCCCTGCTGGGAACTGGGCACCACCAACAGCAGGACACCACTGTCAGCCATCTTGCCATTGCTGTCACACTCACACACAGTGAAGTACACTCAAAAGGAAGGAAGTATGGGCATGCTGGGAAGGGGGTGGTGGCAATAGCATGATG